>CM041781.1:27968150-28209432 GCA_023374045.1 Limonium bicolor | reverse complement strand
GTGCGTTAGTTAGACTTCCCGGTATTTACCGGATATCCATAGTACCTAGACCCGCCCTCCACATCCCTAACCCTGAATGTGGAACAAACGCCAGAGAGAAGAAAGCCTTCTCTTACTCGGGAAATCCTGATCTGACAGTTAGTTAACAGTAACAATACGAGAAACATCTGTTAACAACAGTTTATGAGAACTTGAACGTTTTAAATGAAGCGCAACAGTGAAGCAGGCGCTACCAATAGAATTTTACCAGTAAGAAACAAATCCGGCAACATGGGTCGACATGCTACACAGTCGAGTTACAACCGTAATACAAATGATAAGAAAAGAACTACTAGTGCAATGGATAAGGAAATGATAAGCGATGTGAGTGCCGGACAGTGGTCCGATGAGCATAACAGTGGGATAATACCAAGCATGAGAGTTAGATTACTGACTGGAAGGACTAGCTAAACGGGAACTCTCCAAACCCCATACAATGAGGGAGGTTATAAAACCTGGCCGACATAACGCAACGACGGTAGAAACTCATACAACTGTACACCAGAATAGGACTACGATGTAGTGCCTAAAGAAGGATCATTACTTAGTAACCACGGACAAAATGTGTGGGAACGGGAGCGAGGATGAAGACATAAGAAAATAATAGGGGTTCCCTCAGAAAGAGGAACGCCCAGATAAGTGACAGTACGGTCAAAACAACAGGAACACCCGATGGCTAGTTATCCAAAACGGAAGAACATCGAAGGATTCCCGAGGACTATCAAAGATATAAAAGATCAGGTGGAAGTACCACTACCGACGCACACAGTACCGGTAACCCATCTTTGCATGGCGCACTTGCCATAGCAAGTGCTACCACGTTAAATAGTACGGAACCATCATGGCGAGGTAATAGAACGCTACAGTTGTAGTACATTTAATACCGGACGGTAAATCCATAAGAACGGGAAAACGAGACCTTGGAAAGGCCCAACACCTGATCATAATAAGATGAGCCGATACACTAGTCAGCAGGGAGCTGGGCTTGGACGAAATACTAAGCGATATAAATCTTGACGACAGTACAACCACTACAACATCAGCCGACAGTACGGTAAACATCAATCCGAACCTCAGGGAGAGGAACCAGAGATCGGTCAATTGAGGGAGACAATTTGACCACTCTTCCAATGAAACGGATAAGACTCCCAGAGTGACCATTAAGAATACCAATAACAAACATTCTACAATGAAGATGTTGGTGAACCCCGGAAACAGGGACAGAAGGAATAAACTTAAGCAGTAATCTACTAAGGAGTAAAGATATACAATCCCGACAGAGGGAAGCTCAGAGGACTACCCCCACAGAGCGGGCATAGTCGAGCTGAACAACTGATGAATGACAGCTAATACTGTTTGTCTAACTCATTAACACCCAAGTATGATTGATCATCAACGGGTGGCGTAGTCAACGGAAGTTGAACGAAGCGTTGAGATGGAAGTATAAGATGACAGAATGATATCCAACTTGGACACCGTAAGGCAAACGCCTAATACGAACCTAACCTTGATTGCTAAAAGACATAAATCTTGTAAAATGACAGTATTGTCAAAGACACTAAGTAACCTCAGATCACCTGAATAAACTTCCATAGCAGGAAGCAGGATGCAGCAACTTACCTTGAAACCCGATACTACATTCAATATGTAACCTAACGGTGGATAATGTTCAAAGAAACAAAAACCTATAAGGATGACCTACAGAATAAGAGTACAAGTAATGGACTGAGGCATTAAGCACTAAGAGCCTACGAGCCAAGGATGTTAACCACATCAGAGCCCGAGGCGCAGAAAGTTGTAAGAGAGCTTATTTAAGCCACGAAGGAACTACAATTCGTAGATATGAATGGTTACCAAACCTATAACTTAGATTGTGGATAATATTGCCAGGAAAAGGACCAATGAGAATAATGAGATAGTACATGGCAGGGGCGGAGAACGAACCATGCCTTTTAGGGTGGGGATACCTCTCCTTGTTGTGAGGCCAAGAGTGGGAATAAACCCCTCAAAATGGGCTTTCACTTATTAGAGAAATAACACTTTCGTTAGAGAATGAAAACTGTAAACCTTGAGATTACCTTAGAATATACCAGATACACTTGAGTAATAAGGAAGGCTGCAGAGACAGACCTCATATATCCACACCCAGGATTTAAGAATCAGTAATCGTCAGAGATAGACATTGTGAGTGCGCAATATGGCACGTCAAGTGACAAATGCTCAGAAGAGCTAGTGATTAAACGGATGACTTCTTCAGTAACCGGTTAAATTACATGGTAAATAACATCATAAAGGGTGGAAGAACGTGAGAGAGACTGACCTACATACGACACCGAAATTGAAGTAAAACACCTTCATGTTTAGAGACAACCATTTTACAAACGGCACGGCAACCGCCATACACCGAAATTGGAGAAACCCCAGTGTGCTTACACCAGGAGGGAATTGAATATAAGATAAGATGTTAGAATAAGTGAGTAAGTAGTTGCACCATCAATGGGCAACAGAGTAAGGGCCAGCTACCACGGTAGTAGTGGTCATGAGTACAATATTTATATAAGGGGGATTAAGTCATGGTGCGCAGTAAAGTAACCATTATGTATAAGCCGTCAAATATTGACACCGAGGCAACTAGATCTGTGAGCAGAAACCAATATGAGTAAGGAAATAAGATGGTAGACGAACTGTGCATTGATGCCAGTAGTCTGGACCTGGTTAGGTAAGATTTCCAGGAGCACACTACCCACTCCTTAAGGAACTGGAAGTGCATTCCTAGTAGAACAAATATGAGAAAGAAGATAAAAGGCTCTATGGAAAGAGACCTCAGTTACTAAGAGACCGAATCAGTACGGGATACAGAAAGAACTAGAGCATACCATACTTAAGAACACAGTAAATAAATTTCCCTTGATTAAGTTCAAGAAGAACAATAAATGTTATCATGGAATGATGAAGAGGAGATCGACAACAGAATACTTCATAATTAGTAATAGCTAAACGTGTGACGAACACTATGAGTTTACTAAAACGAGACGTGGGACGACTGCACCCCACAGGGGCTTGCAGGCCTAACACGCTCATTTATGAGTTAGTTGGGTAAGTAGTAATGTACCAGTAAGGTACCCCATGTATGTAGACGAGTGGTGTAAGGAACACGGGAAGTAGTCGACTCCGTACCACGAACAACGACGCAAGATCAGACAAAGCAGCTACTACCACAAACAGTCGAAGAGAAGAATTCAGTTGAACCAACAACACAAAGGAATCAGAGAACAAATAATTAAGGACTATGAAGTGCGAAGAGCACGGATTGTTAAGCACATACATTGGACATGTCTTAAAGTGTTAAGGATAAGGCTGTAAAGCGCAATAAGCACTAAACAGTAGTTTCAGATTAAGGGTCATCCTCAGACCAAAGGTCAGTTGGAGAGAACAATTTAGACATTCGAGAAAACACTAAGAGTATGAACATAAGATCTTCAAGGAAAATGGATAGACGAGTTACAACTCATTAAGGCCGTGTATATAAAAAGATAACACGTGTCCACTGAGAGACCAATATTCCTAAACTGTAAGGAGGCAGAAGGATATACAATACTATGAACGATTAGAAAGGCAGTTAAGCCTAAGATTATTAGAGTTGCGCAGCTGAAGCTAGCTGACCACTACCTTTGAGGTTAGACCAAACTAAGTTAAGAATATGGTATCAGTACCGTTAAGAATCCTCGATGCAGAGACTAAGTCATTAGCATAGTTATGACCCTCTGATCGAATCGTAAGTGAGATAGATGACATGGAAGCTAGAATGCCTGGTGAGAATTAGACATCTTGAACTTATGTTCAAGGATGATATAATGTTGATTACGTGGGTGTAATCCATTTTAAGGGGGGTAGAGCGAAAACCGCTGAGCGTATGTTTGTGTACTGAGTACATAAACTACGGTGTGCATAGCACAAAAGAATTTGAGAATATGTTTTGCATAAACATTTTGAGATAAATTATGGTTATTGCGCACAGAAGATGTGAATACCATACATATTAAGTACCTATCTTGTTAACTCGAGTGTGAGTACAAGTTTAGAGAATTAAGGAAGAGGATTAAGGAGACTTAAGGATATGGAATGTATGAGGTATAGTCGATATAGACTATGTGTGAGATAAGAATAAGATAACACTATGGGATACTGTTCGATATGAGTATGAGGAAGAAGATAGTAATGCTATGAGATATAAGATGGTGAGAATTGGTATGAGACGGTTATAGAACTTAGTAGGAATTTAAGTCTTGAGGTAATTACTAAGAGATGAATCAGGAATGTTCGATGGACTGAGTCCACACTTTGGAGATTGATTACGATTAAGAAAGACTAAAAAGATAGAAAATTGGAAATGAGTGAATTATTTGATGTTTGAAAATGACGTGGGAGGTGGAACTTGATTTTCTAGGGATCAAGGGAAACCGAACACAAATTAGGGTGAAAGGATAGTTCTACACTGATGCTGATCACATCAGGGTTGGATGATTCCTAAAACTCCCTACCAGTGGTCACAATTATATCACGCTAAGGATGGAGGCGTTAGTATAAAATGAAATTGGAGTTGATTGAATTTTTAATTAGAGGAATTATTCCTCACATGACCTCGTAAAAAGGATTACCTTTTACTAGTCTCGCCCATGAAGTCGAGGACGCACGAGCCTTTGTCTTCGGACCGGTGACATGGGGAGAGCAGAGTTGTTTTGTATTATGGCCCATGGTGACGAGGACGAATGAGCCATTGTCTACGGACCGGTGACATGGGAGAATACGTTGGAAATTATGTGAATGTTTTAATCATCAAAAGGAACAAAGGGAATTTTGAGTGTTGTACATGCTTAAGCGTGTTGTGTGATATTTAAGTATAAGCATATGGTGGATCTAATGATTCAATGAGTTTAAGTATACATAAGTATGATCTATCTGATCTATGGAATGAGGTAAGACATGTATTCTAATAAGATAAGGTGCATGGGAACTTTGGGGACAAAGTTCTTTTAAGGGGGGTAGATTGAAATACCCCAAACCTAAGTATGTTAAGTAAACATAAATATATGATGTAGTAAGGCTAAAATATGCCTTAGAGAGATTGGTAGACAATTTAAACCAAGAAAAACACAAGAAAATGCCTTAAGGGCAATTTGGGCAAAAACATGCTCTAAGCTTGGAGTGACTTTGATTAGCACCCAAATACCATTATAAGACCTTAGTAATATGTCAATGGACATTTTAAATCAATTACCAAAGAAAACCAAGCTCAAAAACAAGCTTAAACACAAAATGTGCTTTAAGACTCCTTAAAGCACCTTTTTGAGAAATTGTCTTAGAATTGAGTTTTGAGTGGCTAAATGCCCATGATTACACCTTAATCAACATGTGTACTAATTAGTATCACATTAGGAAGCCTAAATCAATGGGAAACCAAAAATGTCACGAATATGTGCACTAATTAGTGAATAGTGCCAAATAGTGCCCAAATTAAGCTTAAGTCAACATAAGTCAATAAGATGGTCAACCAAGACCATAAATATCTTGATTATAAGGGGGTGGCCGGTTTTTGAGGTGGGGAGTCACCACATGACAAAGCAATTAAAGGAAAAGAAGAGGAAAAAGAGAGAATAGTACTATTTGCTTTATAAAAGCAAAATACCTTATATTAGCCTACCTCTCTCCTCTCTTCTTCATTTCTCTTCTTCTTCCACGGTTTTCTTCTTCTTCTCTCTGTTCTAAACCGTTTCCAAGCAGCTCCATTGTTTCCTCACCTTGCTTTGTCCATAACTTGCTCATTTTAGCTCCAAATCAAAAAGTGAGCATAGATTACTCTTAGTTAGAGCAAGCTCTTTCATTCTATCTTTTCAAATCCTTCAAAGCTCCATTTCGGTGCCAAGATAAAACTTCATTGATGGAGGAAAATCAAGTTTGAAGAGCCCATTTGGTTCTCCATTCATTCAAGGTAAGGAAAATGTAATCAAAACCAAGTTTCCATCACATTCTTACATGTCCGAAAATTATATCTTATGAGGGTTTTGTTTCACACCTGGAAATAGCTTGTTTTGATCACCAAGTACTAGTGGAGGTCCTCTTTCATTCAATGCCCAAGTCTACCTTGAGACTTCAAAGGTAATCATCCACTTTTATACCTTAGAACACATTTTTAACCTAGGTTTTCATTCCTTAAGGTTAGTGTATCGTTTAGCACTCATGTGAGTCATTGAATATTGATTAGAACATTGGCAAAGGAAATTTAATGGGTGGCCGAGATTCATTCAAGAAGAAGGTCTAAGGAGGAAGTTAAGATAAGCTTGGAAAAACAAGGTAAAATGCTTACCTAATGGTGGTTTAAGTTTTAAGGGGTGGTATTTAGATGAGTACTAATGTAGCTTAAAGCATACATTGTGTAATGGGTTATGTGACCTAAGAAAAAGAACTTAAACAAGCTTATGAACTTGTGACTAAGGATCCAATGGGAATGAGTTAATAAGATAAGTTTAAGGTGGATTTTAAGAGCTTTATAACTACTATGAGATTGATGGGTGTATTTGCAGGTTGAAAGCTTTTATATGTGGGAAATTCAGTGTTTAAATTCATATCATTTAAGGGCCTAAGAGCCATGTCATTTAAGGGCCTAAGAGCCTTGTCATTTAAGAGCCTTAGTGCTATGCAATTTAAGATTATTGCACTATATTGAGTTATTATGAATGAGTTGATTTGGATGAGAAAATATGATGAGAAAGGACTTGATGTATGTGAGATGGTTGAATGAGGAAAACAATGCATTTGGGCATGATAATATACTAGAGAAACTATGGCGAAATTTGAGTAGGAAACTAAGCGTTTAAGGTGTTCTAAGGAGATTTTATGACTAAGGATGTTCTAGTGTGATAACTAAGGGTTATTTTGGTGAAAATGGATAAACCATGGAGTTCTTGAGTACTAGGAAGACCTAGGAATGTATAAGAGGGACAAGGTGTTATAATGGTGAGTTTTATGCACCAAAACCATGGTTAAGGAAGCTAGGAAACTGGGTCGACATGCCGAGCAGTCGAGAATAACCAGCTTGCAACGCACAAATCGTGCAGCAGGCAAGAAGTGGATTGATGAAACCAGAGACAAGTGTCTACGGAACCACAATTGTTAAGTGATACACCAACGGTACACCAACCGACAAAGGAACTACAACGTAGTGCCCAAACAAGAGACAAGTCTCAGTAACCACGACAAATACGTGGAACGGGCTACGAAGACGAAACAATACAAAAGAAAAGGGGGTCTCCCAGAATGGGAAACACCCTAGTTGATGATTATCATGTGAAGACAGTGAGAAGTCACCTAGAGGAGTTATTATCAAGACAGTAAGATCAGTGAGGGCCAACAAGGCCACTGATGACAGTGCGGGTAAAAAATAATACCACAACCGGTATGTGTTAAACCGATAGCCAGTTAGCATGGCGCACTTGCCATAGCAAGTGCTGCTATAACAGGGCTGTTCGGGAAATTTATAACCACTACGAAGTACTTGGTAAAGTACCATGAAGTTAAGTGAGATCATTGTAACCATGGAAGGGCTTAACAGCCTAACCTCTGTAATTGTGAGTACACCAGTCAGCAAGAAGCTAGACTTGGTTAAGGTAAGAAGATGTTGTGAAACCATGAAAATTTTCTTTCAAACTCAGATTTATTTCAAACTCTTTTCCTTCAAAACCAGATTTTCTTTCAAACCAATACTTCTTTCTAACTTTCTTCTAAACCAAACCAGTAAAACCAAGGGCAGTTGATAAGAATTCAACAATGGATAAACTTTCCCTCGATTAAGTTCGGGAAGCATGAAATGAATATTGTCACGGGACAATATAAGGGAGTTGACAACAGAATACTTCACCTAGGCGTGTGACGGACACTACGAGTGTACCAACTGAATTGTGGGACGACCGCACTCCGATAGGAGCTTGTGGGCCTGACAGACCTACTTATGGGTTAGTTAGGTAAGTAGTAATGTATCAGTAGGGTACCCCACATATGTATACAAGTAGAGTCCGGAACACGGGAAGTAGTCGACTCCATACTACGGTCAGCAGTAAAAGTCAAACAAGAGCTAAGGATTACCATGAATGGTTAAAGTTAAGGAACTCAGTTAAGTTAACGAGACTAAAGGAATTAGTGAATTCCTTTCAACGAAATGCGTAAGAGTCAGGAGGTGCGAAGTGCACTAACTGTAATGTAAAGACATCGTATACGTCTTAAGGATCCTCAGGGATAAACATGTTAGCTGGAACGGAGACCCAGCCTGTGCATGGCAAGGCAGATGCCTAATGTGGACACATTAGTGTGCAATGAACGGGATGAAACTCCCAGAATGGGTACCTACACTACCAGGAAATGTTGATCTTCACAGAAGGAGATAATAAGCCAGTTAAGAACGCAAACAGCGTGGCTAACTGAATATACCAATAAGTGTGAACCAGAAGTAAAAGCATAACTCAGTAACACCCAGGAGCAATCCTTGAAGGGTGTTCGCGTCAACAAGAGTTGCACGAAGTGACATGCTAGAAACACAAGGGTTGAAACTAACACCCAGATTAGACATAAGTTGTCAGGAGACGGACTAACAATCCTAAGGGACATCCCAGGAAAGGAAACGGAATGCAACGACCTTGTCATGGAGCTCAATATGATATCCAAACTATGTAATGTTGTACAAAGAAGTACATGTATGTGGACAGCCTACAATGAGCGCAGCTCAAGGCAAATAAGTCTTATAGGCCACAAATAAAATGTGTTATGTAAATTAGATTGATTGTAGAAGTTTATGTTATATAAGTGAATAGAGTGGAGCACGAACCACTGCACTAAGAGTGGGGATGCCTCTCGATGCTGTGAAACCGCTGGAGCGGTAGTTATGTGAACCAAGCTCAAGAAATATGTTAAGGATGGACAATATTATTATTATTTGAAAGCAGTTAGTTTAGCAGTATGTGTGTATAAAGTGAAGTACCGAGCTGAATAATGCCGGCTTGTGACTCGAATGATCAATGCTCAAGGAGCATTCAGTAGTCATCCAAGTGAGTGATGAACCATAATACGAATAATGTAAGTATGTGTGTGGAAGTTAATGTAACAGTAAATACCATGTAAGTTAGTGTTATGCAATGAGTAACAGCACGGTTCGCACCAAGCGACCGTTGCATAAGTATTGTTGAATAATAAGGTGGTAGATGAGACCAGTTATGAGTTAAACTCAGAGGAGATGCAAGGTAAGTGATGTTAAACAGACTGGGCAATAAGCCAGTGGTAGGTACTATGTGATGAGGAACTCAGTGTGAATTCCATGGCGAATCGCATAAGGGATTTACTGTCAAGAGTTTACGCCTCTGCACTCTGTATGACTGAGTGTTTTGGTATTGCACTTGCGCAGTAATGATCGAGTGGGATAGCTAGGAATTGGAAACATGTTAATTGTGGAGCAATAATGTTATAATGGCCGATGCATAGGAAATGCAAAGACATACCATAAGAGAGTACTTGTACAAAACCAAATGTGGAGGCATGATTAAGAATAAGGGACTACGGTAGCACTGAATACCAAATATTGGTATAGAATATACCCCAAATGTTGGGTAATAACTGAGAGAGCACTACACACTAGGTAGTAGCTCAATCTCAACCGACAGTAAGTCGGAAGGGAACAAGTCAATCATTGTGAAATACATAGTTGTATACACAGTAAATTGTTATGGAAGTGGATAGAAAGTTTATAACTCACCGAATTCGCTAACGGTAAGAGATACCACGCGTCGGTTGAGAAACCATTGTTACCAAGATGAAGGTGACAATTGGGGATGTACAATACTGTAAGAATAACAAATGGGGCAATTAAGCTCTACAGTTATTAGAGTTTCGCAGCAGAAACTAGTGAGCCAGTAATTCAAGTATTGAATGTGCATGGTAAACATGAGTGAATGGCTAATTATTAATGCCTAGAAGCCTCACAGGCCAGAATCGAAACCAACTAAGAGTTTAAACAAACTCCAATGAGAATTCTTGGTTTAGGAACTAAACCGCCAATATGGTTAAGATCCTCTAATCAGAATCCATTGTGTAATAGACCACGTGGAAGTTAAAACACCTCACGACGGCAGAACATTTTAAGCCAATGTTTAGTGATTGATTACGTGGGCGTAATCCCTTTTAAGGGGGGTAGAGCGCAAAACCACTTAGTGTGTATTACCGTACAAGTGTACGTGATTTATGTTGTGCATAGCACAAAATAATTTGTTTTGATGATTGGTGTGTGTGTTATGTAAACATACGCATTCATTCATGGTTTAATTGTGGTAATTGCGCACAGAAGATGCGAATACCATTGTGATAAGTGTGTTTGTTTGTTAACAATTGTGTGTGGTAGTACAAGTGTGGGAGTAGAGAAACTCCCGGGGAACAAAAAAAACCCCGACAGTGTATAAATGTGAAAATGTGTGTGGTATTTTGATAAAATATATGTGTATATATACTATATAGTGATTCATGAAAGGGTATGAAACCGACATAGAACCTAGTAAGAATAAGATTCCCTAGGTAACAACATTAAAGTGTATGGAAATAACTGATAGACGAAGTTCTATCCCTTGGAGATGTATGATCATGATTAGAATGATTAAAAAGATAGAAAATTGGAAATGAGTGATTTATTTGATGCTTGAAATTGAAGTGGGAGGTGAAACTTGATTATCATGAGATCAAGGGAAGCCGAACACAAATTGGGGTGGAAGGATAGTTCAACACTGATGCTGATCACATCAGGGTTGGATGATTCTTGAAGCTCCCTATAAGTGGTCACAAATAACCACGCTAAGAAAAGAAGCAAAGAGCATAAGTTGGACTTGGAGTTGTGTGTGTTTTCAAAAAGATTTTGAATTGGTATTTATAAGACGTCGATAGATACTTTACATAGTTAAAGTTCTCTTACTTAACCTCAAAATAATTTTTTTTCTAATTTAAGTGATTGTTTTGATCTCCCAAAGGCACGGGGACGGAAGGTGTCCATCGCGACCGGGTTCTGCGGGATCACAGTGTATATCAAAGATATTTTTGATTGCTATACATGCTATGACATGTTGTGTGGTATGTGTAATAAATGTTATTTTGACTTGGATTTCCTAAAGTGTATGCTATCAAGACCTATGAGTCTAAATGTGTTGTGTTACATAGACTTATGTGTCTAAAGGATGTTATGTTATCAAGACCTATGTGTCTAAATGTTGTTATGTTACCCAAGACCAGAGAGTCTAAGGGTTGTTATGTATGTGTAAATGTTGTTAAGATACCCGGACCATTGAGTCCGAGATTATCTTGTGAATATGTTATGTTATGTATGGATGTGAATGTGTTACCCGGACCATTAAGTCCGAGGTTGTGATGTAAAGTGTGTTTGGTTATGGAAGTTTTATTTCTATAAGTAATCCCCGTATTCTAATCCAAGATGTGTGGGAAGTGTAAACTTCGAGGACGAAGTTCTTTTAAGGGGGGTAGATTGAAATACCCCAAACCTTGATATGTGGTTTAAATATTAAACTATGGTATATAAAGGCTAAAAAGTGCCTTAGAAACATCAGTGAACAATTTAAACCATAGTAAAATGCAATAAAGCACTAAGATACAGTTTGAGCAAAAACATGCTCTAAGCTTGGAGTGAACTTGGTTAGGACCCAAAGATCCTACCAAGACTTAATAATATTCAATTATGATTTAATAAGGCTAATTAAGTCCATAGGAAACTTTGGTAGACAGTTAAACCAAACAAAACAAAAGAATATACCTTAAAGTCAATAAGAGCAAAAATGTGCTCTAAGCTTGGGATAAATTTGTATAAGACCTAATGGTCATAATTATACCTTATAAGTATGTTAATGAACATATTAAATCAATTACCAAAGAAAACCAAGCTTGAAAACAAGTTAAAACACAAAAAGTGCTTTAAGGAGCCTTAAAGCACGTTTTTGAAAATTTGTCTTGTAAATGAGTTTTGAATGGCTAAATGTCCATCATTACTCTTTAATTAAAATGTGTACTATATAGTATCACATTTGGAAGTCTATATCAATGGGAAATCAAAAATTTCACATCTATGTGCCTTGTTTTAGTGAATAGTAACTTTACTAAGCTAGTTTGTAACATATGTTGTTATAAGTAATTAAATGGTCAACAAAGACCAAAACACCCTTATTATGATTATGGGGGCCGGTTTTTGTAGGGTGAGTCATCACCATTTATAAATCAATTAAAGGAAAGGAAAGTGAGTAAAGTAAAGTACTATTTTTATATGTAAAATATCTTCACAAAGTAAACTCTCTTACCTCATTCTCTTCTTTCCTTTCATTTCCCACGGTTGCCATCTTCTTCCTCCTCTCTCCATCGGTTTCCAACAGCACCATCTCATTCTTCATCTTCCTTCACTTGTAACTTATGATTCCATGGTCCAAATTCAATTTCAAGACCACCATTCTTCTAGTTGGAGCAAGCTCTACACTTCTATCTTTTCAAATCTTCAAAAGCCTCATTTCAGTGCCATGGAGTTCCACCATTGATGGAGCTTGACCTCATCTTTTCACACCTTGTTGTTCTCCTTTGCTTCAAGGTAAGGAAACTCAAAGAAAAATGATGTTTCCTCCATGTTTTGTGTTGTCCGAAAATTCACCTCACAATGGTGTTTTTACCTTGCTTGTTTTAGCTCCATTTGAATCTTCCAAGGGCTAGGAGGAGTCCTCTCTTGATACTCATTCAAGCTCTCTTTCCATTCCAAGGTAAAACAGCCATTTTAATGCCTTAAGATAATATATGTAACTAGGGTTTACAATGAGATGAAGCTTAAAGCTTGTATACTCATTATATTAGTTGTATAATGTTTAGAAGTTGACAAGCAACTAAAAGCCTTGCCAATTTAGTCAAGGAAACAAGAAAGAATTTGTGAGGAAAAGAGGTAATATGCTATCTCATAATGTAGTTTAAATGCCTTAGCAAAATGAGCTTGATTTGCTTAATAAAATACCTAAGGAGCCAATGGTAAATGAGCTAGTGAAATGCTCTCAAGGAGTTTATTAAAGGGCATATGTGTTGTTGTATGTAATTGCAGGTTAAAGGCAATATATATGTGGGAGATTCGTGTTTAAGTTTAATGTTATTAAGGGCCTAAGAGCCATGTTATTAAGGGCCTAAGTGCCAAGCAATTTAAGTTTATGCACTATATTGTGATGTAGTGTAAAATTTGGTGAAGTTTTGTGTGTGAGGAAGTTATTGATGGATCTTAGGTGTTCTTGAGTGAAATAAGGTAAAAACCTAAGTGTTTGGATGTGGGGATATACAAGAGATATGGCAAAATTTGGGAAAATGTATAAGAAGTTCTAAGTGATTTAAACAAGTTTTTGAACTAGGAAGTGTTAAAGGTGAACAAGTGTTTTACTAGGGAAGAAAGCATGTATTAAGGTGATTTAGAGTGATACAAGGACTTTGGTATTATCTTGGAAGTTCTAGGAATTCAATGAGTGTTTTTAGGATGTAATAAAGTCTTGGAGAAGTTTGTTTAAGGTTTAGGAATGTTGGTGTACAAGGAAGAAATGATGTTACGATGTGAAAAAGGAGATTTAGTTAGTAAGAAAGAAGTTTGAGAGATGATGTTAAGGTGTAGAGGAAACACCTTGGTATAGTGGTCATTATTGGTGAAACACCACTTGAAAAACTAAGGAGGAAATAACATAAGTGTTAGGAATTTCGGTATGAAATGAGTAAGTGTTTAAGGTGATAGATAATGAGTTTCATGGATGTTGTATGAGGATATAAGTGTACCAAATGATGTTAGAAAACATTAGGAGGCCTTAGGAGAAGTTTGGAGTTAAATGGGCAATGGAAAATAAGGGTCTGGAGCAGACCGACCTTGCGACCGAACTTGCCAAGGTCGGTCGAGCCCAGTTTACCTTGCGAGAATTGGTTTCTGGAATGGACCGACCTTGGGGACCGGACTTGCAAGGTCGGCCGGGCTTGTATTTTGTGTACGAATTAAGTTTCTGGAATCGACCGAACATGGGACCGGACTTGGCAAGTTCGGTCGGGCCTGAATTTTCAAAGGGAAGAAACTCTCGGGAATGGACCGAACATGCGACCGAACTTACAAGGTCGGTCGGAGTATAATTGTTGACGGTAATGTGTTCGGGAATGGACCGACCTTGTGTAAGGTCGGTCGGTAAGGTCGGTCGGACCAAAAACATTGTTTAAGGTTATAAATGATATGTAATGATGGGGATTGATTAGTAATGATGTTATAAGGTTGTTCAAGACATGTTAGGTGAGTTATAGTGACAATTTAGTGGGGGAAAAGATGTATTAAAATGTAAAAGTAAAACAAGTTAAAAAGTGAAGTTATGTAACTAAGTTAACGGGGAAAAGTTATAAGCATTAGACTTTAAACAATCATGATACCCCGATGTTAATAAAAATACATGTAATGTTATCAGTTGTTCGAGGACTGCTCGAGGAACATAAGTGGACACGATAAAGTGGACTCCGGTGATAGGTATGGTTTTCTTGCAACCTGTGTCCTACCGGATTACACCGGCTTGTATGCCAACGTGTTTTTCTGTGTGTTTGCCACGTTATAAGATAAATCATGAAACGAATTTACAGTCGTTATTGTTGAGGTATGTTTACGTGCCGATACCGGTAACCTCGAATGCGCTTGAAGGGCTAGTTTATCACTATTAGGTAAACGTAAGAGAACGGTATCCGGTGATAACGTTTCCGACCTAAGGAACGTTCTAACCACGGCTATGCGTGAGTTAGTTATGTGACGTTTGTGTGTGATGTTGTGTGTGAATGTATGACTCTCCCTTCCCTTGTATGCGTCTAACAAGACTTAACCCAATGTTGTGATTGTTTAATTAAGTTCAATGTTGAACTTCTAACAAGTGCTAACGGGGGAAGTGAGGAGTCCGGTCTGTTCCGGCCACGCGTGTGAGTATGGGGGTCGTTGTCATATCAGGTTCGATCCTCTCTGTATGTTATGGTTGTTTTCCAATTTGGTTTCCAACCTTCCCTTTAGCTTAACCAAGGCTATTTTACTGACTCACGTCGGGCCACAGGGGCATACTATTTATTGTTTGTTCGGTGTGCTTGGATCACTATATCCGAGACACCTTAGGTTAAGTATTATCCGTTCATTTAACGAGATGGTAACGAGGTATGTAATGAGCTTATCATGAGACGGCAACTTCTCTAGGCAGTGACATGAGACAATGTGTGGGCCGGTTCATAAGGGGAACCGTACCCGTTATGTTATGTATTGTTGTTATGATGCAATATCGTTGCGATGTTATTATGTGCACGTTGTAACGTGAAAAGTGTTGTTATTGTTGTCATGTGATGAATGTTATATGTTTGTAAAATGTGGAGTATGTGGTTCATGGAAATGAATCCCAGTTGTGTGATAAGAGGCTTAAAGGATACCCGATTAATGGGTAGTTGTCGTCTATTAAGGAAGTAGCTCCATTAGAGAGAAACCTCTAGGGACAATGAATACCATGAGTGACTTATCAAGTAAGGATGTACTATCCGTTTGTTGAGCCCATTGAGGCAAATGTTATGTTGTGTGTTTACAGTTGCATGCATGATTTGAATATAATCAACTGCATGCTAAGACGACAACTAGTTGTGCGTGGCCCGGTAGCATGTGGGCTGCGTGATTACCATACCACAAAGGTGCTGAGCCCTTTGGGGGCCACCCTTTCTCTTCCCTTCCTATTTCAGGTACAAAGAGCTGGAAGCCGTTCGAGAGTAGGACGGGGTAGTCGTTGTACATGGGTAATCACTTAAGTTGTATATATGCAATAGGTGTAGTAAGACCGAAATTGTTATCGGCATCAGTTTGTGAATACTCGGTACAGTTGGAAGGTATGTTTTGTTGTTAATGGAAAGGGATAATAATGTGTAGACGCTCGGGACTCTAGTCCATCAGACCATTACAATGTTTATGTAATAGCCTTGTTGGCCACGTGGGTGGTTAACGGCGTGTAACACCAACGAGTTAAGTAATGTGAAGTAGTATGTTTTCCGCTGCAGGATTTTTATGTGTTTGTTGTTGGATGGGGTGTTACACATCAGGGTTGGATGATTCCTGAACTCCCTACCAGTGGTCACAATTAAATCACGCTAAGGATGGAGGCGTTAGTATAAAATGAATTGGAGTTGATTGTATTTTTAATTAGAGGAATTATCCTCCATGACCTCGTAAAAAGGGATTACCTTTTTACTGAGTCTCTCCCATGAAGTCGAGGACGCACGAGCCTTTGTCTTCGGACTGGTGACATGGGGAGAGCAGAGTTGTTTTGTATTATGGCCCATGGTGACAGGAGAACGAGCCATTGTCTACGGACCGGTGACATGGGAGAATACGTTGGAAATTTGTGAATGTTTTAATCATCAAAAGGAACAAAAGGAATTTTGAGTGTTGTACATGCTTAAGCGTGTTGTGTGATATTTAAGTATAAGCATATGGTGGATCTAATGATTCAATGAGTTTAAGTATACATATGATCTATCTGATCTATGGAATGAGGTAAGACATGTATTCTAATAAGATAAGGTGCATGGGAACTTTGGGGACAAAGTTCTTTTAAGGGGGGTAGATTGAAATACCCAAAACCTAAGTATGTTAAGTAAACATAAATATATGATGTAGTAAGGCTAAAATATGCCTTAGAGAGATTGGTATACAATTTAAACCAAGGAAAACACAAGAAATGCCTTAAGGGCAATTTGGGCAAAAACATGCTCTAAGCTTGGAGTGACTTTGATTAGCAACCCAAATACCATTATAAGACCTTAGTAATATGTCAATGGACATTTTAAATCAATTACCAAAGAAAACCAAGCTCAAAAACATGCTTAAACACAAAATGTGCTTTAAGACTCCTTAAAGCACCTTTTTGAGAAATTGTCTTAGAATTGAGTTTTGAGTGGCTAAATGCCCATGATTACACCTTAATCAACATGTGTACTAATTAGTATCACATTAGGAAGCCTAAATCAATGGGAAACCAAAAATTCACGAATATGTGCACTAATTAGTGAATAGTGCCAAATAGTGCCCAAATTAAGCTTAAGTCAACATAAGTCAATAAGATGGTCAACCAAGACCATAAATATCTTGATTAAGGGGGTGGACGGTTTTTGAGGTGGGGAGTCACCACATGACAAAGCAATTAAAGGAAAAGAAGAGGAAAAAGAGAGAATAGTACTATTTACTTTATAAAAGCAAAATACCTTATATTAGCCTACCTCTCTCCTCTCTTCTTCATTTCTCTTCTTCTTCCACGGTTTTCTTCTTCTTCTCTCTGTTCTAAACCATTTCCAAGCAGCTCCATTGTTTCCTCACCTTGCTTTGTCCATAACTTGCTCATTTTAGCTCCAAATCAAAAAGTGAGCATAGATTACTCTTAGTTAGAGCAAGCTCTTTCATTCTATCTTTTCAAATCCTTCAAAGATCCATTTCGGTGCCAAGATAAAACTCCATTGATGGAGGAAAATCAAGTTTGAAGAGCCCATTTGGTTCTCCATTCATTCAAGGTAAGGAAAATGTAAGAAAAACCAAGTTTCCATCACTTTCTTACATGTCCGAAAATTATATCTTATGAGGGTTTTGTTTCACACCTGGAAATAGCTTGTTTTGATCACCAAGGACTAGTGGAGGTCCTCTTTCATTCAATGCCCAAGTCTACCTTGAGACTTCAAAGGTAATCATCCACTTTTATACCTTAGAACACATTTTTAACCTAGGTTTTCATTCCTTAAGGTTAGTGTATCGTTTAGCACTCATGTGAGTCATTGAATATTGATTAGAACATTGGAAAAGGAAATTTAATGGGTGGCCGAGATTCATTCAAGAAGAAGGTCTAAGGAGGAAGTTAAGATAAGCTTGGAAAAACAAGGTAAAATGCTTACCTAATGGTGGTTTAAGTTTTAAGGGGTGGTATTTAGATGAGTACTAATGTAGCTTAAAGCATACATTGTGTAATGGGTTATGTAACCTAAGAAAAAGAACTTAAACAAGCTTATGAACTTGTGACTAAGGAGCCAATGGGAATGAGTTAATAAGATAAGTTTAAGGGGGATTTTAAGAGCTTTATAACTACTATGAGATTGATGGGTGTATTTGCAGGTTGAAAGCTTTTATATGTGGGAAATTCAGTGTTTAAATTCATGTCATTTAAGGGCCTAAGAGCCATGTCATTTAAGGGCCTAAGAGCCATGTCATTTAAGAGCCTTAGTGCTATGCAATTTAAGATTATTGCACTATATTGAGTTATTATGAATGAGTTGATTTGGATGAGAAAATATGATGAGAAAGGACTTGATGTATGTGAGATGGTTGAATGAGGAAAACAATTCATTTGGGCATGATAATATACTAGAGAAACTATGGCGAAATTTGAGTAGGAAACTAAGCGTTTAAGGTGTTCTAAGGAGATTTTATGACTAAGGATGTTCTAGTGATAACTAAGGGTTATTTTGGTGAAAATGGATAAACCATGGAGTTATTGAGTACTAGGAAGACCTAGGAATGTATAAGAGGGACAAGGTGTTATAATGGTGAGTTTTATGCACCAAAACCATGGTTAAGGAAGCTAGGAAACTTGTACAAAGTTTGAAAGAAAAAAAATAGGTATAATGACTTATAAGGATGTAAGCATGTGCTAGATTATATATGGCTTTGAGAAGTTTGAGTAAAGCAAATGGGTGTGCAAAATGATGCTTGAGGAGTAGTTAAGATGGTGGTGAAGAAACATAATGATTAGTTTAGGTCTTAGGCAAAGTCACTAGAGGGAAGTGTAAGGAAGCAAGTGTTAAGTGTAAGAATTTTTGTAAGAAATTGAGTGTCAAGTTTAGTGATTTTTGAGGTAGGTTTAGTGCATGTTTTAAGGTGTTTAAACATGTAGGAAACATGTGGAAAGATTGTGGAATGAGTGGGAAAAGATTGGGGTGAATTTGGAGTTCAAAATGAAGAGAAAAGCACTTTGGAAAATAGGTTTTGCTGTGGACCGCCCCTAGGGACCGCCCCTGTGGGGAGGTCCAGGCAAATCGTGCAGGAAATTAGCTTCTGGTTGGGACCGCCCTAGAGGGGCGGTCCAGTGCAGAGAAAGAGAAAAAAAAAATGTTTTGGCTTCTAATGATGGGGGTTTGAATGGTAATGGTTTTAGATGATGTATAGGCCTTGTTCGGTGACTTGTAAAGGCCTTAAGAGGTGTAAACAAGTGTTACGAATTCCTAGTAAGAATTGAGAAAGTAGCTAAGGAGGTTTTAGTGGATGTTTAAAGGTGAGTTTAAGTGCCTAAATGGTATTAGGACACATGGGGGAACTTGTGGAGAAGTTTGGAGTCAAATGGGAATGTAAAAACAAAGGTCTGGAGCAGACCGACCTTGGGGACAGGACCTGCAAGGTCGGTCGAGCCCAGTTTACACTACCGGAAAGAGTCTCTGGAATGGACCGACCTTGGGGACCGGACTTACAAGGTCGGTCATGTCTAAAATTTTGTACGGGGAAAACTCTCGGGAATGGACCGACCTTGGGGACCGGACTTGCAAGGTCGGTCGGGGTAAAATTTTCAAACTGTAATAAGTTCTGGAATGGACCGACCTTGGGTAAGGTCGGTCGGTAAGGTCGGTCGACCCTTAAGTTGTAAAAAAAAAGAAAGAAACCCTAAGAAAGTTTAGAGGTATTAGTGGTACCCCATTAAGAGGGCAATGATGAATAGAGGTATAAAGACCTAAGGGATTAAGATAAGTATAAACTTAAAAGTTTAAGTTTAGGTTGTAAGAATAAGTTGTAAAACTTATGAGGTGTTAGGTGGGGAATCATTATGGGTTAAGTAAGTTAAATAAGTTTAATTAAGTTAAGTGATTAACAACCTAAAACTGAATGAATGTTTTAGGGCTTGAGTATTTGGACTCCGGAAGAGAGTAAGCAACCGAACGACCCACGGTGAACGGTACAGTTCTTCTTGTGACCTGCTTGCTAACGAGGTGTCCCTCGGCTTGTGTGCTATTTGTTTATGTGGGCCAACTAAACAAGATAAAGCATGCAACCGGAACATTATGTTTATTGCATTGTTTTGTGATGTTTGGAAACTAACACAACTTACCGTGAGAACTTACTAACCAACGTTTAGTAAGGAATTGAGTGAGACTAAGGAACGCTCCCTAATATTAGTTTGTTAATAACCGAAAGAGGTTTAACCAACAAACATTGTCTTGAGACTTCTACTAACTGGAATTTAAGTGGGGAGTGAGGAACCCGGGACAGACTCCGGTCATGCATGCTAAGGAAAAAGGTGGTCGGTATCTATAGCAGATCCGACTTCCGCTTAAGGACTTGTCTTCGGACTTGTTGCCTAGGGTCGGTTACCGGCTCAGCTACATTGGACATACAGTCCAAGGTAGGAGGCATTAAGATGGTGCGGTAGGATCACCTAAATCCTAAATTATAAGATAAGTTGTTTATTCAACCAGTGGAGTTAATAGCTCATTGGCTAGGGTCGCTTTTGACCCGATAAAAATAAACATTGAGATAGATACAATCATTTCTTTTTAAAGAGTAGTTTGTATTCTAAGATTAAGGTAAGGTTTGAGATAAGTTGCAACCATTCCTTTTTAAAGGATGGTTTGTATTATAAGACTAAGATAAGCTACATCCATTCCTTTTTAAAGGATGGTCGTTTCTAAGACTAAGATTGAGGTAAGATAATGATGGACTAAGATTAAGAGGAAACATAACTTAAGGAGTTCAATAATTAACTCTCTAATTAAGGGAACGCATTTAAGTCGTTCATTATGTTTGAACTTTGATTGTTCATATTTGGATTGTTGTTTACTGCACTTTCTATTATGTTGTGCATTTAATCAACCTCCATGCTATCGACAATTAGTCGTCGTAGCCACGTTAGCTTGGGGGCCATGAGAGGATCGTACCAGCATTCGTGCTGACCCCCTTTGGGGGCTGTTTTTACTACACAGGTGAACGTCAGGAGGCGGCCGTCGCGAGAGTAAGAAGGGGTACAAGCGTTACGGGTTAAGTGTGGCCTACGAGTTGTGCATGTACACTCGTATGGCAATTTGAGTTAGTATGATGTATAGGATGTGAGGGGATTGTAAGAAGGATATGTATTTGGTTAAGATTTGTATGTACTAATGTTCGATATATTCTGTCAATCAGACCGTGGCAAGGTTCTGGAGTGTATTGAATTCCGCTGTGACATTTATATATATGTTGTTAAGTTGTGAAACCACATTTGGATTGAGATGGGGTGTTACACGTATAGACAGAGGTCAATTGCTTCAGATTTTTCCTTAAATGCATGCGCACTACCCTTAACTATAGTGTTGTTTGTACAGATTTATTTGCTAACTATAGACTAGCACATTACCGATTTTTGTTGCCTAAAAAAGAGATTGAACTAAATGTTAATTGCTACCAGTTTTTTTTTGTTGCCAATGCCGTTAATTTCAACAAGCTTAAATTGGCGATTTGTGTACAAATTTTTAGCTACTAATAGGAACACATATAACCGTTAGTTATATAGGTTTGCTACAGATTTTTTCCTTTGAAATCAAGGGTACAAGTAGTACCGTTAATGACTCAATAATTTGCTACAGATTTTTCCATTTGATTATGAGTACATGATTCCACCGTACACATGAGGTAATTGCTCCAGTTTTTTTGTTTTATGGTCTGCTTTAGTTTGACAAATTATTGACTAATACAACTTGTATATAGATGTAGGTTAGAGCTAACTTTTAGTATTTAATTTCTATTATTTGTCACATCTAATCTTAGCCTTGACAATCCTAGATTAATCACATGCCCACCTCCCATTGATTTGGTGCAGGATTTTCGGAAGTGGGGCAGATTTAATTTGTCTCGTCTTATTCAATATGCAACTAGCATGCGCGTAGACATGTAGTAGCTAACTTCATTATATTACATCATGCATATTCAAAGCTATACGCATCATACTTTGTGCAGATTTCTTTTTTGATTAGCACCAATGTATTACCGTGAATCATTGGTGAGTATATCGCATACTCTTTTTTTTTTTCTAAACCCATAAGTACTACCGTAATGTATAGAGTATATTAGGTAGATTTTAATCTTAGCATAATAATGTATACATATATATAAGGAGGGTATATTAGGTAGTTAATTGTTTTACTAAGTGAAAGTGTATAAAACATGTCCAAATATGCCATATAAAATCGGCATTAATGTACAGATTTTTGGACTTGTAAACTTTGTGTTTTAATTGGTGTTATAACATTTCCTAAGGATTTATGATGTATACTAAATATCAAGATTATGTAACATAAGTTGTTACATTGTCTAAATGTGTATATCAATTTATTTTAGCATTTAAAAATGCTTAGGCAATCATAAAATATTTATGATGCTCGTTAGTATTTTTCTCATGTTTTTACTGTGAACGTCATTGTGTACCGAGTCGTATAAATGCTCGTATATATTTTTCCTAGATGACGTTCTCCTAGTTGAATTGTTTCATAAGGGGTTAAATGTCTGTTACTGTTCGTACGTAAGCGTTTATATGCGTACGTGAAGATGACATTATATGAGCGTTCATGGATCGAACGTTGTCGTTTTAGGGGTTGTATAAACGTTCGTATTGATCTTTCCTTGTTGTCGCTCTCTTTATCGAGCCCGTTATGTAAGGAGTTTAATCCTTGTTAATAAACGTACATGAGCGTTTTGTACGAGTATGTTAAGACGTTTAGTAAAATTACGCCCGTTGGTGTTTATGGTAAAACGACTATTTTTACGTTACGTTTCGTGCATGAGTTTGCATGCGCACACGTGATATTAATTTACGTAACGTTTGCATGCATAAATTAGCATGCGTAACTAAAATGATTTATTCCAAGATCAATTCTTCATTATTTAACAGTTTAAAGGTATTAATTAGATTTGGGGTATTTCAATCTACCCCCCTTAAAAGGACTTCGCCCCGAAGTCTCATTTCTAAATTTATATGGTTGTGAGGAATCAAGTACCACTAAGTATTCACAACACAACTCTATTTTAGGGATCAAGTCCCAAGTTCCACTACTTTTAAGTTCGTAGTATATATCCAACATAATATATAGTGTAATGATCATGAAAGGTCATCACCAATATTAACTTCAACGTGGTGTAAAACAACACGCGAAATCCACTCATAGTAGTGTAACGTAGTACACATCAACACATATGATACATACAATCATAGAGTCACACAAGTACACAACAGATCAAAGTGCAACGAAAGTGCACGTTATACCAAAGCAAAATAGGCTCTACCCCCCTTAAAAGAGGGGTACGCCCACGTACCCTAGACTAGGATATCTAGTCGATAAATAGTGAAGGAATCTTCACTCTCATTTTTAACTCATGATTAGTTTTAAGGATATCCATCTCGGGCTGTAAGACTTTAGGAGGGTAGGGCACATATTGTTTTTTAAGATACGTAAAATACGTTGTGCATTCCCTTTGCGCTCAGTAGATAATTCTAATTGATGGGACCACCACGCTTCTGCTGCACAACTCTGAATAAATAATGTCTAATAATTCTTTAATAGTCTTAAATGCGTTTCGTAGGTGGTATGTTTAAGTTTGTTTATGTACATATGTATGGTTGATGGCTTGTGTTCATCATTTCCTTCGTTTGGTTGTCATTGTTGATCTTGTCTGGACTGCTATCCGTTTACGGGGTATGGCCCCCAAGAATCCATGCATTCTCTGACATGTTCTATTTTGCATAAGCCCTCGCACGTTTAGTTGAAGCATTCCTCTTCCATGGGTCCTTACCTGATAGGTTTACTTATATATTCCCTTTTGGTAGTGGTTTATGACGTAGCGTCCTAATGGCGGGGTTCATCATCTCTGTCGATGTTGCTGGTGAATTCAACGGTTCAGTTGTTGTAGCTGTAAAGTTGCAGTATTCTTGTTGGTCTTAAATTTGTCTTCCATTAATCGCCCCTTGTAGCTGTAATCGTCGGCGCTTGGGTCTTGTATTAATATTGGGCCATATTAAAATTCCTCTCTTAGATCATCATCGTGTGATTCTGGTATTAGAGTTTACTGTCATCATATGCGGTTTTTATTTTCAATGTAAAGTATGAGCTACGGTCGAGCCGTGCATCTTGTATATAGTATAGAAAGATTTCCTGTTTTTATTGATTCACCAATTGCCGGTAGTACATACACGATTACTATCTTCTGTTCATCAGGTATACCACAGTAGGATTCCCGCTAAGGTTTCTAACAAGGTACAGTTTTCTTGCAATTCCATATGTTTTTGCGGTTTATGTATCAACTCATGTGAGTATTAGTACAATGTTTTCTACTCTTTATATTCTACCATGCTTACAGGTAGGTTCCCGTTTAATATACTGGGTTTGAATTCATAAAGAAAGACTGGAAGTCGATCTTTCCCTTCATATGGCAATATGGCCATAACTTAGAAGGTAGTTTGAGAATACTCTCATTATAGGTAAATATCTCTTGATCTCATATGTAACTTATTATCATGGCTCATGGTATAGTAATAGTAGTATTTCCCTCACGGTCGACTATTTTTCCGACAAACGCGGAGTTATTTTAACTATTTAATATCTACAGGATAACCTGGACAATTTAACTCTTAACTTATACCTTCTACATCTCATATACTTATTAGTCAAACTTTATATTAGAATTAAGAATAATACCTACTTATCACAGAAATATTTGCAACCACTTGTAGGGAGTCTCAGGAATCATTCAACCCTGACGGGGTCAGCGTCAGTGTTGAACTATCTTTCCACACCATTTTGTGTTTGGTTTTCCCTTGATCTGACCAGGATCAAGTTCGACCTCCCACGTCAAATATCAAACAACCACATAGTTATCAATTTCCAAATTTTATCTTATCAGGACTTTGTGATGTGGTGAGTTCTACATTTTCCCTTGACTGTTATACAACTAATCCATTACCTGTTATAATCTATACTTGAAATTAGTGCATTCCTTAGTCCCCGGAACTAAGTTCCATTGCTCAAATCATTTAGCGGGGAAGCCAGTTTTTCCTCTTGGTATAAAAGATAAATTCCTATTAAAACATCTAGATACTTACTGCCTAATAATGATTCCATTAATCATTTTAACTCTTGAACCCATAATACAAGTTATGAATTCCGTTATGGGCTTGGATACCTCATAATACGCTTTTCTCTTTAAAAAGATTACCTAGTTTTTTAACTTATCAGGGCTTGATTATTGCTTACACTTTGGTTATCATTACATGAAACAAAGACAGTCACAGTTAAACTCTAAGGAAAAGTTCTTATAATTCGATCAACAATTACGGTTTCATAAAGTATTATTTCCTCCGCCTTAAAGCTTGGCCTTTTCTTATTCCATTTAAACTCCATGAATCAGGTGAATCATAATTCAACCTAGGTTAGGTATCTTTTAATGTTCGTACCCTTTCAAACTAAGGGTTTCCAGTTTGAATCCTACGGTTTAGTGACAAGACAATCAAAGCTTATTGTTTGTTTCTACCTCTTAGAAACGTGGTTAATCCACAACTCAATGGCTTCCACAAATAGGTCGATTAGGTGTATTAAATTGAGGGTTTATAAATCATAGAGATTGGTATATAACATTAGGAAAGTACACGTGTAAAACACTTGTTACTAGTCAAGGGGTATGTTTTCCTACCTTTAAGTTTAACTTCCACTCACTTTTGGTGTATATATGAATTCAAACTCTTAACATAACTTACACTGCCTCCATTGTTAGTGTCAAGGAGAGTTATTCGTTACCATGTTCATATTAAAATTTATATTACATTGAGAGTTAACTTTATTTGATTTCATGCGCTCCTTACTTGCTTTTACTCTTTGAGCTGTCATTGAAGACATATGCTCGTATAGATCCATAAGGAAAGTGTAGGACATATGCCTCACATTAGGGTAGGTATATTTTCTGATACTTAACCCTTTGAAATATATCAATACTCCTTAAAAGCTTAGGTTTACAACCTCCAAATTATATGTATATACGTAGTATTTGGTATTGCAAATTAGGTAGTTCTCCTGACTTCAGAATGTATTGATTCAAAGTTTTGTTCTCAACTTTTATTAATTAGGAGTCCAGCATTGTCACTGTATTGATACTAGCTGATACCCTTGGTATTTGCTCAGGTATTTAAACCCGTGCCTATCCATGATGGATGTTTAGTTATATATTTTGAGATTATGTTTCTCTATTGTCATATTTCAAGGTTACGCTCGATCTTCCCGCGAAGTTAATAAGGGATTGTAAGATTTTCCAGTCCCGCACTGGGCGGTAAGCTCAGTGCCTGGGTATCCCATAAAATTCAGTGTTTGCTCCTCATTCATCTTTATTTGGTTTACTGGAGCAGCACTTGTTGTAGCAAGTGCGCCAAGCAGGTTGGATCATCATGCAGTGTATGTCCATTGTGGGATATATAAATATATACTCCTTCATCACTGTATACTTGGCGGTATTGTCAGCCTTTCTTGTTATCATTGGTATGGCGTCACTGTTATTCGTCGTCAGCTTCCCATGTGAGCGACAGTTGGCGTCGTACGGTCTTCAACAAACCCTTTTCAAAAATTCATGTAGTCTTAAGTATTTTATATTAATTAATGTATTCCTTTTCATGACATCTGCTCGTTATTTAGGTAGGTCATAGTTTGTAGTTACTGTAAGTTTGGACAGTTGATAACGCCCTTCGACGGACCAAGTAAAAACTAACTTACTATTCCTCACTGTACTATCTCACACACTGTATCCCAAGGCTAATTTCGGTTTGTATTCAGTTCTCAGAGCGTAACTACGCACTGATACCACTTTTTGTAACACCCTAACCCGAAACTCCACAACCTGAACGACGATAGCTCCCAACTTCAACTAGAAATGCAGCGGAATAAATACACAAAATGGGTGGTGCTACAACGCCGTTAGTCACCCATGTGACTGACATGGCTAACTCCAAAATAACTTACAAACGATACGGTCTGAGCGCTGAATACAAACCGCTTAAAATAACAAAAACCAATAGTAAAAGTACAGTACTGTAAAATGATACCGGTAGTAATAATCCCCTGTCTTAATGCTACCCCACCTACACTCGGTCGGGTAATCTCTTCTTTCTTCACATACCTAGAAATGGTTAGCCATGAAACGGCTCAGCAAAATAAATTGCTGGTATGAAAAGCGTGCAGCCCACAAGCTACTGGGCCACACCAACTACTTGTCGAATACATGTAAGTCATTTTTTGTAAAGCTGTAAACACGCATCATAATATAATCATAACAAGTATCCATACAAGGACAACAATGTCACACAGAACAAGACTTCAGAAGGTCAAGTTAGATGTTCTGTAATTGCTTGGTAGTAGTCAGATCCACACAATGGGACTAACATGTATATAAGAGTACCTCAATATAGTGGAGGTATAGTGACCTTGTTAAACTCTATCTTCATAGAGTGAATTGGTCGGGTATGATAAACCCTTAGACGAGATGGGACTCTCGTACAAGTAGGTGGGTAATAATTCCCTCAGAAGCTAACGTAGTTAACTTCTGTACTTAAAAGAGTTGGGTATCGTACCCTCGAGAGAAATGAAGCCTTTCTCCCAACTTAAAATGTTCCGGTACGGTCCCGGTGAGTGGACATAGAGTGCACCCAAAACTTTCGCCGCGACGTATATGTGAATGGGAGACGACCTGAGACAGGTACAACTCCTGTAGCATGCATGGCCAGATCCATCTGGGCTCCTCGCTTCTCGTAGCATAGAATTTTTAGGTGTCACACAAGGACGTTAAACAAGAACACAATGTAATGTGTATTGTCAGTTATCGTGATTAGGATAACGACGTTTGTTATAAAGTGAAGTTAGTGAGAAACTTGAGTACGAGTTCTCGGTATAATAATACGCAGGTATTTAATCCGCTGGTAATGTAGTGTTGTATGCGTGGAACATACACGTTACAGTTAGTAACATCACGCACATAAAGTAACACAACAGTGCACAAGAGTAATACAACATTTTACATACAATTATCTTGGTCGTTAATTCAAAAACAGATAGCACACAAGCCGGTATAATCCGGTAGCAAACAGGCTGCAAGAATTCCATACCGTTCACCGTAGACTGTACTTGTTTAGTTCCCGGTCAACGTCTGGTCAAACAATACCCTAGAATAGGTTTAACTGCACGTGTTAATCTATATAACCTTGTAAAATAATTTTACTGTATCATGAAATGTCCTCGTATTCGTTATTTCATGTGAGGTTTATTTTCAACGCTTCGATAATTTCTTTTTAACCTCTTAACCTTATTTATGTTTAAGGTTTACATACATACTTTAAACCATCGTAGTCTTCACTTATAAGACTTATATTGTATGGTAATTCTCTTTTAATTACCACCATGATCTTATGTACCGCATCAATTATTTTCTCTTAACTTAAATAATTTCCTTGAATGTATTTTTGTATAAACAGGTATTATTCACATGTCATATTGTATTTGTCCAAATGAGATAACAATTTATAAATTCTCTAATCGTATCTACATGTCACGCATGGGCTTATTTTTCCCATACCATTTATTAATTAAAAACTAACCCCAAATAATATTATTCCTTTACAAATTAATTACTTATACCTTTATAACATATAGTTTTAATTTCATAAATCCTTAAATCATACTTTTGTTTTCTAAATCTTCTAAATATCCATGTAGGACCTACAAATATTTTTAATCCCATAAATACATCAAACTTTTCGGTTATTATATTATAACCGCAATTATTTCATAAAGTTTACATTATACTCCAAAATACATTATATTACATAGTTTTATCTTCTTAATTAATTATTTCTCAAAGCCACCACTATAAATCTGGTAATTAATATTTGAACACCTTAACTTTTATAAATCACCAATTAGCCACATTAATTTCCGGCTTTGCCATATAACTTCTAATAATTACATTTTAACCCTAAAAACTTTATAATAGTTACATAACCACTTATGAACTACAGTTTTAATATTTAAATCCTTAAATTTCGAATGATACATAAAATTCCATTAATTACGCTTCCGCCCCAAATTAAATTCTTGGTTTACATATAAACTTTTATAAATTACAATTTCACCCCAAAACTGTTATAAACTTATTGTTTTATGTCATAAGTCATTTTAACCCAAAGTTTTTTGGTCAACACTTTGACCAAAGTCTAATTTCTTACTTAATACATTAATATACCCAGAAATTCATACTTAATTCGGTTAAGCACCAAATTTTCCAGAAATTACACAATAGCCCCAAAACTTTATAAATTGTTATTTTAACACCTGAACACTTATTTAATTTAACCAAAATTTATAATATTAATTCTTATACTATAATATGCCATAATTATGCCAAGAACACATATAATTCTCAGTTTTCATATACTTTACCCCAAACTTTCCACAAATCATATTTTTGCCACATAACTTATTAAACTAGTCATTTACTCACTAGTAATTATTTTTAACTCACCTAAAATTCATAATACGAATTTATATACATATATAGCTCATTAAAACCTATTCTTCACCATTTGAATTCGGCAATA
This sequence comes from Limonium bicolor, assembly GCA_023374045.1. Classification (NCBI taxonomy): domain Eukaryota; kingdom Viridiplantae; phylum Streptophyta; class Magnoliopsida; order Caryophyllales; family Plumbaginaceae; genus Limonium; species Limonium bicolor. Next base: position 28,179,634 of record CM041781.1, on the reverse strand, counting down.
ATAATAGATTACCACATAGTTTCTAAATCTTGATTTATAACCCATAATAATTATGCATAAACACATATGAGCCATATATCTCATGTAAAAATTATTGTAATGTCTTAGACATATTTTTAGCTCAAAATGGAGTAAATATTTCCTAGATAATTCGGCCACCTAAATAACTCTTCATAAATAAATTTTTTTTGTGACATAAAATTATACCTTAAGGTATTAACTTTAGCATAAGAGTTATAATTATTTTTCTTGGTAAATAACTCACTATTTTCGGTCTTATTAATTTGGAGATGTGTACAAAACTTTTGTACAAAATTTATGAGCTTAAACAAAGCTTAAAACATTAAGGATTAACTTAATAAACTTACTCTTAATCAAAGATGATTAAGTACTTGATTTCTCCTTGAATTTCCCAAGCTTCCTTCAATGGAAATTGTAGCTCCACAATTCGGTATAAACACATGAGAAGGAAGGGATTTAGGAGTTAGATCTTAACTAAGATCTTAAGTAGATTTATAAGTAGTTTTCAAAGATTTACCTTAGGAATTTTACCTTATAATTTCGACCTTGATAGAATGGATGAAGATCCAACTTCTCCTCATGAACAATTGATGAAGAAAACACAATTAAATGTGTAGGAATTTTCGTACATAAGTATTAATATTTCTTAAGAATTTTCATGTATGAAAAATACCTTAAGTTATCCTTGATTACTCCTTGGATTGGTGTTGATTCAAGACACTTCTTTGAGCATATATTGGTACCGAATTGATGTAGAGTTGCTAGGAATATTTTTGCTTCAAGTCTTGATGAAGAAGGCTAGGAAATTAACACCAAAAATGAAGATTGAAATTAAAACTCCATTAATGGAGCTTAGAGCTTGAAGGAAGAAGAAGAAAGAAAGAAAGAAAGAAAGAAAGAAAGAAAGAAAGAAAGAAAGAAAGAAAGAAAGAAAGAAAGAAAGGAGGGACACTTACCAATCGGCTGCAGTAAAGGAATGAAATGAGAAGGCTGCTGTGAGTTAGTAAATGCAAGAAAGGAATGGAATTGTTTTATTTTGTTATTTGTCAATATGATTGATCATATTAGGTAAGGTATTTTCTTTATTGTTTTCCTTTAGATTCTAGGCTCCAATAAGTCTCCAATCAGTCTCCAATCCAGCATGTATTGTCGGCAATGTGAAGGAGGAAGAGCAATCACAAGTCAATAATGTAAGTGGGTTAGGCAAGGTGAGTTTACTTTTGATTTTTCAATGCTAATACTCTCCTCTTTTTCCTTGTATTCCAACGACAATAAGGGGCTTCAAAAGTCTTCCTACAGCAGTCATTTTCGGCAATGACAAGGGAAATAACATGCTAAATGAATCATGGAAGGCTAGAAAATAAATAAGTTAGGTAGTGGCATATTACTTTTGATTTTATATGTAACATTTGGTCTCCCTATCTCTTGTATGAGTACGGTGACATGGCTGGGAAGGGGCTGATTTATTTGACTATTTTGTTGTCTAAACATAGAATATTAATACCCTAGGTCTAAGTCTAGTTTGTAGCATTTATTTCATGATTTATATATGCTAATCTTATCTCCCCTTTGGTGCAGTTTTTCGGTAACATGGGGCTAGTTTGGACTAGTATTATTTTGTCAATATATTCTATAACATGTGGAAGGGTGACTCATAAAGTTTACATGTTAAATAAGACATTTAATCCTTGTCCCATGTATATATTGTAACTGGTTTATAATGTCAAAAGAAGTAACAAATTTTCTTTGCTAACTAGCACCAGCACCACGTTAGTTTTGGATGACTAATATATGTTGATTAGTATAGGTTGGTTTGATTGATGAGTAGTGGAATACACTCACGTTAATCCTATAATGCTAGTGCAGTTTTTTTTGTTATTGCTAGCACTTATGCTCACATTAATCATGTAGTTTAGTGCTGATTTCTTTTTGTTAATTAAGGGTGCATGATTATAGTAGATGATATAATACTTGCTACAGATTTTTAGTGCTTATTAAAGCCTAACACACTACTGTATAGACAGAGGTTAATTGCTTCAGATTTTTCCTTAAATGCATGCGCACTATCCTTAACTATAGTGTTGTTTGTACAGATTTATTTGCTAACTATAGACTAGCACATTACCGATTTTTGTTGCCTAAAAAAGAGATTGAACTAAACGTTAATTGCTACCAGTTTTTTTTTGTTGCCAATGCCGTTAATTTCAACAAGCTTAAATTGGTGATTTGTGTACAAATTTTTAGCTACTAATAGGAACACATATAACCGTTAGTTATATAGGTTTGCTATAGATTTATTCCTTTGAAATCAAGGGTACAAGTAGTACCGTTAATGACTCAATAATTTGCTACAGATTTTTCCATTTGATTATGAGTACATGATTCCACCGTACACATGAGGTAATTGCTCCAGTTTTTTTGTTTTATGGTCTGCTTTAGTTTGACAAATTATTGACTAATACAACTTGTATATAGATGTAGGTTAGAGCTAGCTTTCAGTATTTAATTTCTATTACTTTGTCACATCTAATCTTATCCTTGACAATCCTAGCTTAATCACATGCCCACCTCCCATTGATTTGGTGCAGGATTTTCGGAAGTGGGGCAGATTTAATTTGTCTCGTCTTATTCAATATGCAACTAGCATGCGCATAGACATGTAGTAGCTAACTTCAGTATATTACATCATGCATATTCAAAGCTATACACATCATACTTTGTGCAGATTTCTTGTTTGATTAGCACCAATGTATTACCGTGATTCATTGGTGAGTATATCGCATACTCTTTTTTTTTCTAAACCCATAAGTACTACCGTAATGTAAAGAGCCTATTAGGTAGATTTTAATCTTAGCATAATAATGTATACATATATATAAGGTGGGTATATTAGGTAGTTAGTTGTTTTACTAAGTGAAAGTGTATAAAACATGTCCAAATATGCCATATAAAATCGGCATTAATGTATAGATTTTTGGACTTGTAAACTTTGTGTTTTAATTGGTGTTATAACATTTCCTAAGGATTTATGATGTATACTAAATATCAAGATTATGTAACATAAGTTGTTACATTGTCTAAATGTGTATATCAATTTATTTTAGCATTTATAAATGCTTAGGCAATCGTAAAATATTTACGATGCTCGTTAGTATTTTTCTCATGTTTTTACAATAACGTCATTGTGTACCGAGTCGTATAAACGCTCGTATATATTTTTCCTAGATGATGCTCTCCTAGTTGAGCTTGTTTCGTAAGGGGTTAAATGTCGGTTACTGTTTGTACGTAAGCGTTTATATGCATACGTGAACACGACATTATATTAGCGTTCGTGGATCGAACGTTGTCGTTTTAGGGGTTGTATAAACATTCGTATTGATCTTTCCTTGTTGTCGCTCTCTTTATCGAGCCCGTTATGTAAGGAGTTTAATCCTTGTTAATAAACGTACATGAGCGTTTTGTACGAGTATGTTAAGACGTTTAGTAAAATTACGCCCGTTGGTGTTTATGGTAAAACGACTATTTTTACGTTATTTTTGCGTGCATGAGTTTGCATGTGCACGCGTGATATTAATTTATGTAACGTTTGCATGCATAAATTAGCATGCGTAACTAAAATGATTTATTCCAAGATCAATTCTACATTATTTAACAGTTTAAAGGTATTAATTAGATTTGGGGTATTTCAGTCTGCTTCCCGAAAAGGTCTTCTGGAACCTTCCCCGGTTTGTTTGGTGAACAATGGGGACATTGTTCAAATTAAGTGTGGAGGAGTGACCATTTTGGTGAATTGTGTGCCTGAATGCTTAATCTCTCTGCTTATCTTGCGGTTGTTCAAAATCAAAACTTGGACCCTTGTGTTGTGAGTTGTTCTCATTAAGAACAAATACTATTATGAATTGTGGGATAAATGCTCGAAATTTTCTTTTTGATTGCTTTTGAGGAGCATTTTTCATGCGGTATGACCAAATGATCTTGAATGGTTGAATTTTTATTGCTTAGGGGTTCTTTTTGTCTTCTTTCTTAGGGATTGCTAAGGGGTGCTTCTTTGTAAAAATCCTTTAAGGGACTTGTGAGACGCCATTGGTAACCAACAATGAGAGCTGAGTGTTCTTAATTGCAAAGGCTTGATGCCAAAATTTAATCTTCTCATCTCTTATGCAAAAGTGAAACAAATACATAAATCTATTTTTCCTTTTGTTTTCTTCTCAATGCCCATTCTTGAGAGAAGTTGACCATGGTAAAAGCTCTCTAAGTCACCTAATCTTTAGAACTTTAAAGCACTTCGGATCATACCCCGAAACTCTAGATTTTGTTTTGCCCTAAGCACACCCATGCCACCACTAAGAGATGGTTCATACTCCTCAAAGGTTTTAATCACTTTTTGCTTCTTGTCTTATCCTACAATTCATGTTAGTATTTATTAGTCTTGAGCATTTCTTACTTGCTTGAGTGCTTGGTTTTGCTTGAGGACAAGAAAAAAGGTAAGTGTGACGGTGTGATGAGTGTTTACATGAGCATATTTTAAAGGTGTATTTCATATGTTTTATCAACACTTTTCATGCTCATTTCTCCACTCTAGCTAGTTTTCCTCTACTTTTGTGTTTTATTGGTGTTTTACACGATTATTATTGAAACATGAGGAATAAAATATCTAGGATTAATATAGACGAAGAGACAAACACGTGGGCGCAAACGGATCCAAAATTGGAGTTAAAACAAAGAAGATACATCGTTTTGAAGATTAGCATGTCCACAGGACCGACCTTGAGAAGGTCGGTCGGAAGTTTCAGAGGCCGGAATTGCAAATTTCAGGGGCCGAAAGCAACTGGAATCGACTGACCTTAGGACCGACCCTGGTAAGGTTGGTCGAACTTAAAAACGCGCCCGAAATTGCTACTGACTCCGACCGACCCTAGGACCGACCTTGGTAAGGTCGGTCGGATCAAAATTTTGCCCAAATTTACGTTTTTAAAAGCATGAAAAGAAGGAGAGAGAGGGGGAGTTCAAACCCAGACCAAAAGCGACACCAAATGAAGAAAAAGAGGGGGAAAAGAGGAATAAGAATAAGAAGAGAAGAAGGAGAGGAGAGGAGGAAGACCCACCTCCATTAAAGCTCCCAAGCTCCATTAATGGCCATTTCTTACTCTCTCTCTCTCTCTCTCTCTCTCTCCTTTACTCTCTAATGGCTGTTTGAACTCTTGTATACCTTGGGATGGGGTTTCTTCCCAAAATCCCTAAATTGCTTTTGTAAACCTAACTCATCTTTTGTAGTTGTTTTCTCCTCATCAATTCTTCATTAATGCTTTAGATTTGATCTCCTTTGCATTTATTGTGGTTCCTTGCGAAATTATATCTTGAGCTTGGGATTAGACAAATTGGGGATTAACCCTAATTTCCATTTCTCTAGATTAGGGAGTGGAACTTTAAGGCTATTGTTAGGAGCTTGAAATTAATGCTATCTAGTGACTCTAGCCTTTCTTGAATTGGGAGGTGTGATTAATTAGGTAATATTTGATTAGTCCATGATTTGGAGAATCTTTACATTAGCTCTAATAGACAACTTAGTAAGGTAGAAATGAGAGCATATTTGGGTGATTTAGGAGATTCCCACTATCCCAAGGTATACACATATCTTAGATTAATTATTTTAATTTTATTGTTTTTCTTCAATTTCCAATATCAACCAAAAACCCCAAAACCCCCAGTTTATGCACTTTTGTATATATCTTCTTGCACATTTACTAAGCTTATAATTAACTAAATAGTTACGAAGTCCCTGTGGATACTACCTTGTTGTACTAAAATGATTGAGTTCACTGCCCATATTTAGCAATTTAGTTTCACTACTATTCTGCACAACAAGTTTTTGGCGCCGTTGCTGGGGACTTCGGTCCAATTATCTGGTTAATTATCTTTTTAGTTTACGTGCATATTTTTCATTTCCCTATTTACCCCTTTTTGTATAATTTTTTTTTTTTTCTTTTTAGGAACTTAATTCTGATGGATGGTCACTATGATCAAGCTGGAGTGTGGTATGACTACTCTTATGGCGCAGAGAACTACAATCAATGGAGTATACGCCAAAGGTGTGAAGAATACCATGAGAGCCCCAAGTGCCCAACAACAATGTCAGAATTGAGAGCTCTCATGGAGGACCTTAACTCATATGTCTACCGGAGGCTTGTGTGCCAAGAGTGTGAAGGAGACCATGAGAGTGCTCAGTGTCTTGTGATCACAGTAAAGGTTGATTCACCCAGTTTGGAGGAGCTCATGTCAGATCTTATTTTTTCTTTCAAGCCTAACCCAACTATGCAAGATACTTTTATCATGAAGTAAGATACCTTCAACATGAATGTTCAAGCTCGGATTGATCAGATTGTGCAACAACTTAAGAGCGAAACAGTTCATGAGGTGGAGCAACCTGTTGAGGACTTTAGCTACTCCCCCACTCCTCCTATGTTTGAATCACAGACTCCAACGCCATTCAACCACCAGCTCGATCTTGAAGATAACCCATCAGAGGAGAGTTTCCACTTTGACTTCATGGAGTCCTTTGCTCCCTCTGAAGTTGATTACTCCAGAGGCTGCCCCCGTGTGCTTTACCAAGACACTGAGGATGCTTACATCCTCAACATTGAGAAGGAGGAGCCATCACCTCCCTCCGAGTCATCAGAGGAGAGTGCCATCATCGACTTCAAGGAGTTATCTCCCTCTGAAGTTGATGTCCATCAAGGCTCTTCCTATGAGCCTCACCATGAAGATGAGGATGTTTACATCCTCAAATTTGAGGAGGAGGAGCCACCCAACTTTGATCTTCACCTGGAGGATCAAGGCCTTCCCCACCTGTGCAACAATGATGTAAGGTGGAAGCATAAAGTCCACCCTCTAAGTGTGGAGGCCACCTTCCCATTTGATCCTGGACCGGAAATAGAAGACAAAGTCCGCCCCGGAGTTCTCCCTGCGCCGCTCAACAAAGATAAGGATGTATTCATCCTTAAATTTGAAGAGGAGTCTCCACCACTAGATGATTCTCGCACCAAGGATCATCAACCTCAATATTTGGGCCGCTCTTCAATGAAAAATGATGCCTACCCAACCCACCCATTGAAGCCCACTTCAACATTCATTTTTGATCCTGGAGGACTTCAATGTGGTATGGTCTAGCTAAAGACCTTAAAGATGGGCAGCTTCCCGGGAGGCAATCCGGATGAATTCCTTTCATTCTCCTTTATTTTAATTTGTCAAGTTCGCCTTTGATTTTGTTTTTGCTAACTTTTTTAACCCCATTTGTAGTTGGTTGCTTCTAGTGTTTTATGCAGGTGTAACTTAACATCCATACCGCAACCAAGCTACGCTAGTTGAGGCTAAAGCTCAAGTGTGGGGGAGTTCCTTTAATGAAATCAAGAACAATCTCAGGGGAGTACTGGTTTCTTTTATTTTGCTAATCTCACTTCTCTTCCTTCATTTTTGACCCTGCTTGTTTTTTGTCAGTGGGCCTGGCTTATGTGCTATAATGTTGCTTGTGTCCCTTGCATTTTCTCTTTGTCTGTGTAACACCCAAACCCGAAACTCCACAACCTGAACGACGATAGCTCCCAACTTCAACTGGAAATGCAGCGGAATAAATACACAAAACGGGTGGTGCTACAACGCCGTTAGTCACCCATGTGACTAACAAGGCTAACTCTAAAATAACTTACAAACGATACGGTCTAAGCGCTGAATACAAACCGCTAAAAATAACAAAAACCAATAGAAAAAGTACAGTACTGTAAAATGATACCGGTAGTAATAATCCCCTGTCTTAATGCTACCCCACCTACACTCGGCCGGGTAATCTCTTCTTTCTTCATGTACCTGAAAATGGTTAGCCATGAAACGGCTCAGCAAAATAAATTGCTGGTATGAAAAGCGTGCAGCCCACAAGCTACTGGGCCACACCAACTACTTGTCGAATACATGCAGGTCATTTTTTGTAAAGCTGTAAACACGCAGCATAATATAATCATAACAAGTATCCATACAAGGACAACAATGTCACACAGAACAAGACTTCAGAAGGTCAAGTTAGATGTTCTGTAATTGCTTGGTAGTAGTCAGATCCACACAATGGGACTAACATGTATATAATAGTACCTCAATACAGTGGAGGTATAGTGACCTCGTTAACCTCTATCTTCATAGAGTAAATCGGTCGGGTATGATAAACCCTTAGACGAGATGGGACTCTCGTACAAGTAGGTGGGTAATAATTCCCTCAGAAGCTGACGTAGTTAACTCCTGTACTTAAAAGAGGTGGGTATCGTACCCTCGAGAGAAATGAAGCCTTTCCCCCAACTTTAAACGTTCCGGTACGGTCTCGGTGAGTGGACATAGAGTGCATCCAAAACTTTCGTCGCGACGTATATTTGAATGGGAGACGACCTGAGATAGGTACATCTCCTGTAGCATGCATGGCCAGATCCATCTGGGCTCCTCACTTCTCGTAGCATAGAATTGTTAGGTGTCACATAAGGACGTTAAACAAGAACACAATGTAATGTGTATTGTCAGTTATCGTGATTAGGATAACGACGTTTGTTATAAAGTGAAGTTAGTGAGAAACTTGAGTACGAGTTCACGGTATAATAATACACAGGTATTTAATCCGCTGGTAATGTAGTGTTGTATGCGTGGAACATACACGTTACAGTTAGTAACATCACGCACATAAAGTAACACAACAGTGCACAAGAGTAATACAACATTTTACATACAATTATCTTGGTCGTTAATTCAAACAACAGATCGCACACAAGCCGGTATAATCCGGTAGCAAACAGGCTGCAAGAATTCCATACTGTAGACTGTACTTGTTTAGTTCCCGATCAACGTCTGGTCAAACATTGTCCTAGAATAGGTTTAACTGCACGTGTTAATCTATATAACCTTGTATAATAATGTTACTGTATCATGAAATGTCCTCGTATTCGTTATTTCATGTGAGGTTTATTTTCAACGCTTCGATAATTTCTTTTTAACCTCTTAACCTTATTTATGTTTAAGGTTTACATACATACTTTAAACCATCGTAGTCTTCACTTATAAGACTTATATTGTATGGTAGTTCTCTTTTAATTACCACCATGATCTTATGTACCGCATCAATTATTTTCTCTTAACTTAAATAATTCCTTGAATGTATTATTGTATAAACAGGTATTATTCACATGTCATATTGTATTTGTCCAAACGACATAACAATTTATAAATTCTCAAATCGTATCTACATGTCACACATGGGCTTATTTTTCCCATACCTTTTATTAATTAAAAACTAACCCCAAATAATAGTATTCCTTTACAAATTAATTACTTATACCTTTATAACATATAGTTTTAATTTCATAAATCCTTAAATCATACTTTCTTTTCTAAATCTTCTAAATATCCATATAGGACCTACAAAATTTTTAATCCCATAAATACATCAAACTTTTCAGTTATTATATTATAACCTCAATTATTTCATAAACTTTACATTATACTCCAAAATACATTATATTACATAGTTTTATCTTCTTAATTAATTATTTCTCAAAGCCGCCACTATAAATCCGGTAATTAATATTTGAACACCTTAACTTTTATAAATCACCAATTAGCCACATTAATTTTTGGCTTTGCCATATAACTTCTAATAATTACATTTTAACCCCAAAAACTTTATACTCCCTCCGTCCTGAATTGACCGTCCTGTTTGCTTTATGACATGTTTTTCCACTTTAATATTAATCATATAAGATAAAATAATTTTATTAAACTAAATTTTGTACTATATAATTTATTATGTAAGGAATCATATGCAAAACTTAAATTTTTAAAATTAATTTATCTTATATGTTAAAAATTGAAGTCAAACAACATATCCAAATAGTAAACAGGACGGTCAATTCAGGACGGATGGAGTAATAGTTACATAACCACTTATGAACTATAGTTTTAATATTTAATTCCTTAAATTTCGAATGTTACATAAAATTACATTAATTACGCTTCCACCCCAAATTAAATTCTTGGTTTACATATAAACTTTTATAAATTACAATTTCACCCCAAAACTTTTATAAACTTATTATTTTATGTCATAAATCATTTTAACCCAAAGTTTTTCGGTCAACACTTTGACCAAAGTCTAATTTCTTACTTAATACATTAATATACCCAGAAATTCATACTTAATTCGGTTAAGCCCCAAATTTTCCAGAAATTACACAATAGCCCCAAAACTTTATAAATTGTTATTTTAACACCTAAACACTTATTTAATTTAACCAAAATTCAAAATATTAATTCTTATACTATAATATGCCATAATTATGCCAAGAGCACATATAATTCTCAGTATTCTTATACTTTACCCCAAACTTTCCAAAAATCATATTTTTACCACATAACTTATTAAACTAGTCATTTACTTACTAGTAATTATTTTTAACTCAACCAAAATTCATAATATGAATTTATATACATATATAGCTCATTAAAACCTATTCTTCACCATTTGAATTCGGCAATAATAATAGATTACCACATAGTTTCTAAATCTTGATTTATAACCCATAATAATTATGCATAAACACAAATGAGCCATATATCTCTTGTAAAAATTATTGTAATGTCTTAGACATATTTTTCACTCAAAATGGAGTAAATATTTTCTGGATAATTCGGCCACCTAAATAACTCTTCATAAATAATTTTTTTTGTGACATAAAATTATACCTTAAGGTATTAACTTTAGCATAAGAGTTATAATTATTTTTCTTGGTAAATAACTCAATATTTTCGGTCTTATTAATTTGGAGCTGTGTACAAAATTTTTGTACAAAATTTATGAGCTTAAAACATTAAGGATTAACTTAATAAACTTGCTCTTAATCAAAGATGATTAAGTACTTGATTTCTCCTTGAATTTCCCAAGCTTCCTTCAATGGAAATTGTAGCTCCATATTTCGGTATAAACACATGAGAAGGAAGGGGCTTAGGAGTTAGATCTTAACAAAGATCTTAAGTAGATTTATAAGTAGTTTTCAAAGATTTACCTTAGGAATTTTTACCTTATAATTTCGACCTTGATAGAATGGATGAAGATCCAACTTCTCCTCATGAAAATTGATGAAGAAAACATAATTAAATGTGTAGGAATTTTTGGACATAAGTATTAATATTTCTTAAGGATTTTCATGTATGAAAAATACCTTAAGTTATCCTTGATTACTCCTTGGATTGGTGTTGATTCAAGACACTTCTTGGAGCATATATTGGTACCGAATTGATGTAGAGTTGCTAGGAATATTTTTGCTTCAAGTCTTGATGAAGAAGGCTAGGAAATTAACACCAAAAATGAAGATTGAAATTAAAACTCCATTAATGGAGCTTAGAGCTTGCAGGAAGAAGAAGAAAGAAATAAAGAAAGAAATAAAGAAAGGAGGGACACTTACCAATCGGCTGCAGCAAAGGAATGAAATGAGAAGGCTGCCGTGAGTTAGTAAATGCAAGAAAGGAATGGAATTGTTTTATTTTGTTATTTGTCAATATGATTGATCATATTAGGTAAGGTATTTTCTTTATTGTTTTCCTTTAGATTCTAGGCTCCAATAAGTCTCCAATCAGTCTCCAATCCAGCATGTATTGTCGGCAATGTGAAGGAGGAAAAGCAATCACAAGTCAATAATGTAAGTGGGTTAGGCAAGGTGAGTTTACTTTTGATTTTTCAATGCTAATACTCTCCTCTTTTTCCTTGTATTCCAACGACAATAAGGGGCTTCAAAAGTATTCCTACAACAGTCATTTTCGACAATGACAAGGGAAATAACATGCTAAATGAATCATGGAAGGCTAGAAAATAAATAAGTTAGGTAGTGGCATATTACTTTTGATTTTATATGTAACATTTGGTCTCCCTTTCTCTTATATGAGTACGGTGACATGGCTGGAAAGGGGCTTATTTATTTGACTATTTTGTTGTCTAAACATAGAATATTAATACCCTAGGTCTAAGTCTAGTTTGTAGCATTTATTTCATGATTTATATATGCTAATCTTATCTCCCCTTTGGTGCAGTTTTTCGATTACATGGGGCTAGTTTGGACTAGTATTATTTTGTCAATATATTCTATAACATGTAGAAGGGTGACTCATAAAGTTTACATGTTAAATAAGACATTTAAACCTTGTCCCATGTATATATTGTAACCGGTTTATAATGTCAAAAGAAGTAACAAATTTTCTTTGCTAACAACTAGCACCAGCACCACGTTAGTTTTGGATGACTAATATATGTTGATTAGTATAGGTTGGTTTGATTGATGAGTAGTGGAATACACTCACGTTAATCCTATAATGCTAGTGCAGTTTTTTTTTGTTAATTGCTAGCACTTATGCTCACATTAATCATGTAGTTTAGTGCTGATTTCTTTTTGTTAATTAAGGGTGCATGATTATAGTAGATGATATAGTACTTGCTACATATTTTTAGTGCTTATTAAAGCCTAACACACTACTGTATAGACAGAGGTTAATTGCTTCAGATTTTTCCTTAAATGCATGCGCACTACCCTTAACTATAGTGTTGTTTGTACAGATTTATTTGCTAACTATAGACTAGCACATTACCGATTTTTGTTGCCTAAAAAAGAGCTTGAACTAAACGTTAATTGCTACCAGTTTTTTTTTGTTGCCAATGCCGTTAATTTCAACAAGCTTAAATTGATGATTTGTGTACAAATTTTTAGCTACTAATAGGAACACATATAACCGTTAGTTATATAGGTTTGCTACAGATTTTTTCCTTTGAAATCAAGGGTACAAGTAGTACCGTTAATGACTCAATAATTTGCTACAGATTTTTCCATTTGATTATGAGTACATGATTCCACCGTACACATGAGGTAATAGCTCCAGTTTTTTTGTTTTATGGTCTGCTTTATTTGACAAATTATTGACTAATACAACTTGTATATAGATGTATGAAATACCCCAAACCCACGTATGCTAAGTAAACATCAAATTATGATGTAGTAAGGCTAGAATATGCCTTAGAAGATGGTAGACAATTTAAACCAAGGAAAACACAAAAAGTCTTAAGGGCAATTAGGGCAAAAATGTGCTCTAAGCTTGGAGAGACTTGGGTGAGTACCCAAATATCATGACAAGACCTTAGTAATTCTAATGGTCATTTTAAACCAATACCAAAGAAAACCAAGCTTGAAAACAAGTTAAAACACAAAATGTGCTTTAAGAAGTCTTAAAGCACATTTTTGAGAAATTGTCTTAGAATTGAGTTTTGAGTGGCTAGATGTCCATCATTACTCTTTAATCAACATGTGTACTAATTAGTATCACATTAGGAAGCCTAAATCAATGGGAAATAAAAATTTCAGAAATATGTGCACTAATTAGTGAATAGTGCCAAATAGTGACTAGTTTAAGTTTTAATCAATATAAGCTAATTAGTTGGTCAACAAAGACCATGACTAGCCTTATTTAAGAGGGGGCCGGTTTTCTAAGGGATGAGTCACCAAGATTCATCAAATAAGAAGGAAAAAGAGGAGTAAAGTAAAAGGAGTTACTATTTGCTTTATAAAGCAAATATCTCTTATTAGCCTACTCTCCTCTTCTCCATTCATTCTCTTCTCCACGGTTTTCTTCATGCTCTTCATCCTCTCAAACCGAGAGAACAAGCTCATGTTGCCTCACCTTGCCTTGTCTACACTCATCATTTAGCTCCAAATCAAAAACTAAAACATATTATTCTTAGTTAGCTCAAGCTCTAGCTTTTATCTTTTCAAATCTTCAAAGCTCAAGTTTGGTGCCATGAGAAAACTCCATTGATGGAGGAAAATCAAGTTTGAAGAGCTCATTAGCTTCTCCATTCTCTTAAGGTAAAGAAAATGTAAGAAAAACCATGTTTCCACCACTTCTTCTACATGGCCGAAAATTCCTTCTCATGGGGCTTTGTTTTTATGCCTTGTTCTAGCTTGATTTATTCACCAAGGACTAGTGGAGGTCCTATTTCATTCAATGCCCAAGTCTACTTTGAGACTTCAAAGGTAATCATCCACTTTTATGCCTTAGAACACATTTCTAACCTAGGTTTTCATTCCTTGAGGTTAGTGTATTGTTTAGTACTCATATGAGTCATTGAATATTGATTAGAACATTGGCAAGGGGAATTTAAGTGGTGGCCGAGATTCATGCAAGAAGAAGGTCTAAGGAGGAAGTTAAGATAAGCTTGAGAAAACAAGGTAAAATGCTTACCTAATGGTGGTTTAAGTTTTAAGGGATGAGTTTAGGTGGTACCAATGTGGCTTAGAGCTTACATTGTGTATTGGGTGTATAACCTAAGAAAAAGAACTTAAATAAGCTTATGAACTTGTGACTAAGGAGCCAATGGGAATGAGTTAGTAATATAAGTTTAAGATGGATTTTAAGAGCATTATAACTACTATGAGATTGATGGGTGTATTTGCAGGTTGAAAGCTTTTATATGTGGGAAATTCAGTGTTTAAGTTTAAGTCATTTAAGGGCCTAAGAGCCATGTCATTTAAGAGCCTTGGTGCTATGCAATTTAAGATTATTGCAATATAATGAGTTGTTGTGAATGAGTTGGTTTGGTGATGAGATGTGATGAGAAAGAACTTGATGTGTGTGAGATGGATGAATGAGGAAAACAATGCATTTGGGCATGATAAGATGCTAGAGAAGCTATGGCGAAATTTGAGTAGAAAACAAAGTGTTTAAGTGGTAGTGGTGAGCTAATATGCCCTAGGGTTTACTAGGGAGCATGAAAAGAAAATTGGGTGGAAATGAGTTAACTAAGGAGTTCTTGAGGTTTAGAATGACCTAGAGATGTCTAGGAGGAATTAGAGGATTGGTGGGTGTATTAAACACACCAAAATCATGATATGAGGAATGTAAGACTTGTGCATAAGTTTTAAGGAGAAGGTGTATAATGCTTAAGGTGATTTAGGTATGAACTTGGGAATATATCAATGAAAGTCTTGGGAAGCTTGCTAAGTAGTGATGATGTTAGTAGAGGACTAATGAGGTTTAGTTTAGATTGTAATAAGTGGACTTAGGTGATGGAAGAGAAAGGTGTGGGAGAATGTTGTCAAACGTCAAGGAAAATGACTAGGAATGTAAAAGAGCGTGTGATCATGAGGAAGGTGAGTAAGTGAATAAAAGAATGTATAAGTAAGCTCAAGAGTTTAGGAGTGATGAGTAACAAATGAAAAGAAGAGAAATTGTGCATGGACATGCAAGATGACCTTGGAAGGTTTAACTAGCAAGATGGAGTGCAATGATGTTAAGGAGGAGTTATATGGGTTGAAAAGAAACACTTGGGATAGTTAAAGTTTTAGACAAAATGTACATGTTGGAAATGTAAGGAATTATATGACAAATGTTAGGAGTGTTTGTAAGAATTTAGTAAATGTTTGAGAAGATCTTTGGAAGTTGTTTTGGAGAGTTTGGTGGAAGTTCTAAGGTGAGTTTAAGTGCCTAAATGGTATTAGGACACATGGGGGAACTTGTGGAGAAGTTTGGAGTCAAATGGGAATTTAGAAATAAGGTTCTGGAGCCGACCGACCTTGGGACCGGACCTGCAAGGTCGGTCGAGCTCAGTTTACACTGCCGGAGAAAGTTTCTGGAACCGACCGAACTTGGGGACCGGACTTGCAAGTTCGGTCGGGCTTGTAATTTGTGAAGGAATTGAGTCTCTGGAATCGACCGAACATGGGACCGAACTTGGCAAGTTCGGTCGGGCTTAAATATCCCACGGGGAAACTCTCGGGAATGGACCGACCTTGGGACCGGACTTGCAAGGTCGGTCGGGGTAGAATTTTCAAGCGGTAATATGTTCTGGAATGGACCGACCTTAGGTAAGGTCGGTCGGAAGTTCGGTCGAGCCAAAAAAAAAAAGAAATTTTGAATTCTGAGGATGGTAATAGGTAATAAGGTGTACCTTTGGTAGGGTGGTAATGATTAGGACCCTAAGAACTTAAGGGATTAAGTTAAGTTAAGTATAAACTTAAAAGTTAAGGTTAAGTTGTAAGACTTAAGAGGTGTTAGGTGGGATCATAAGTTAAGTAAGTTAAGTAGTTAAGTAAGTTGATTAAGTTAAGTGATTAACAACCTAAAACTGAATGAATGTTTTAGGACTTGGGAATTTGGACTCCGGAAGAGAGTAAGCAACCGAACGACCAACGGTGAACGGTACAGTTCTTCTTGTGACCTGCTTGCTAACGAGGTGTCCCTCGGCTTGTGTGCTATTTGTTTTGTGTGCTCACTAAACAAGATAAAGCATGCAACCGGAATATTATGATTATTGTATTGTTGTGTGATGTTTGAAAACTAACACAACATATCGTGGGAACTTACTAACCAACGTTTAGTAAGGAATTGAGTGAGACTAAGGAATGCTCCCTAATATGGGTTGATATAAACCGAAAGAGGTTAACCAACAAACATGGTCTTGAGACTATTACTAACTGGAACTTGAGTGAGGAAACCCGGGACCGATCTCCGGTCATGCATGCTAAGGAAAAAGGGGGACGGTATCTGAATCAGATCCGCCCTCCGCTTAAGGACTTGTCTTCGGACTTGTAGCCTAGGGCCGGTTGCCGGCTCAGCTACGCTGGACTCCCGTCCAGAGTAGGTGGCATTAAGATGGTGCGGTGGGATCACCTAAATCCCAGGTTCGAATTAAGCTACAACCATTCCCTTCCAGGAACGGTTTGTATTCTGAGATTAAGTTGAGATTAAGATTAAGGTAAGGTTAGATGAGTTGCAACCATTCCTCTTTAAAGGATGGTTTGTATTATTAAGATTAAGATAAGCTACATCCACTCCTTATTAAAGGATGGTTGTTTCTAAGATTAAGTTAAGACTAAGATTGAGGTGAGATAAGGATGGGACTAATGTTAAGATGGAACATTACTTAAGGAGTTAAATAAAAACTCTCTAATTAAGGGAACGCATTTAAGTCGTTCATTGTGTGTGAACTTTGATTTCATTGTTTGGTTTGTTTTTTACTGCACTTACTATTATGTTGTGCATCTAATCAACCTCCATGCTATCGACAATTAGTCGTCGTAGCCACGTTAGCTTGGGGGCCATGAGAGGATCGTACCAGCATTCGTGCTGACCCCCTTTGGGGGCTGTTTTTACTACACAGGTGTACATCAGGAGGCGGCCGTCGCGAGAGTAAGAAGAGGATACAAGTGTTAAGGATTAAGTGTGGCCTACGAGTTGTGCATGTGTATGGCAATTGAGTTAGTAAGATGTATAGGATGTGAGAGGATTGTGAGAAGAATATGTATTTGGTAAGGTGGTTATGTACTAATGTTCGGTATATTCTGTAGCCAGACCGTGGCAAGGTCCTGGAGTGTAAGAATTCCGCTGTGTGACATGTATATATATATGCTGTTAAGTTGCGAGACCACATTTGGATTGAGTTGGGGTGTTACAAAAACTGGTATCAGAGCGTAGTTACGCTCTGAAGACAAGAAATACCGAACTTAGGAGAATATTGAGGTTGAGATTGAGTTATGGGTTAAGGGTTGAGAGATAGAGTGAGAGGTGCGTTAGTCAGGACTTCCCGGTGTTTGCCGGATATCCATAGTACCTAGACCCGCCCTCCTCATCCCTAACCCTGATTATGTGGAACAAACGCCAGAGAGAAGAAAGCCTTCTCTTACTCGGGGAAACCCGATCTGGCAGTTAGTTAACAGTAAGCAATACAAGAGACAACTTGTTGTACAACAGTTACGGAGAACTTGGAGGTTTTAATGGAGCACAACAGAGAAACAGGCGCTACCTATGGAATCCTATCAATAAGGGAACGGTAATTACCGGCAACATGGGTCGACATGCTATGCAGTCGAAATAGCCCGCAATACCAATGATAAGGAAAGCACTACGGGTGCAATAGAAAGGAAAAGGGAAGTGACATGAATACCGGACAGTGGTCCGAAGGAGCATAACAGTAGGATAATACAAAGCGTGAGGATTGAGATTACTGGAAGGTCCAGTAAGAACCGGGAACTCCAAACCCCATACAATGAAAAAAGTTGCAAACCTGCCCGACATAACGCGGACAACGGTGGAAACATATATAAATTGTATACCGAAATAGGACTACGATGTAGTGCCTAAAGGAGAATCATTACTGAGTAACCACAACAAAATGTGTGGAGACAGGAGCGAGGATTAAGACATAAGAAATATTAGGGGGTTCCCTCAGAAAGAGGAGCGCCCTGATAAACGACAGTACTGTCAAACAACAAGGAAACTCCCGGATGGTCAGATATCCAAAATAAGATATTATCGAAGGAGTCCCGAGGACTACCAATTACATGGAAATTAGAAGGAAGTATCACTACCGATGTACCTTGTACCAATAGCCCATCCTGCATGGCACACTTGCCATAGCAAGTGCTACCACGGTTAAGCTACACGGAAAGCCACCATGGCAAGATAGGAGAACGCTACAGTTGTAACACATATTAATACCGGATTGTAAATCCATAGGAATGGAAAAATAAGACTTTGGAAAGGCCCGACGGCCTGACCATAATGAAATAAGGTAACACGCCAGTCAGCCGGGAGTGGAACTTGGACATAATATTAGACCATATGGAAGTTAGCAACAGTACAACGTACTATGACAACAACAACCGACGGTACGGTAAGAACACCAATTCCGAACCTCAGGGAGAGGAACCTGAGAGATCGCTCAACAATCCGAGCAATAACACTATATAAGCAATAATATACAAGGGATGTATTATAAGGTACGATCGAGACGGTTGACGCAACGACTTCCAATTAAAACGGGATAAGACTCCCAAAGTGACCATTAAGAATACCAATAACAAACATTCTACAATGAAGATGTTGGAAAACCCAAGAGACAAGGGTAAAAGAGAATGAACGTAAGCTATAACCTACTAGGGATTAAAGACGTACAACCCTGGAAAAGGAAATCCCGGAGGACTACCCCCACAGAGCGGGCATAGTCGAGCCGAGCAAACTGATGAATGACAGTTAATACTGTTTGTCTAACTCATTAACACCCAAGTATGATTGATCATCAACGGGTGGCGTAGTCAACGGAAGTTGAACGAAGCGTTGAGATGGAAGTATAAGACAACAGAATGATATCCAACTTGGACACCATAAGGCAAACGCCTAAGACGAACCTAACCTTGATTGTTAAAAGACGTAAGTCTAGTAAAATGACGGTATATTCGAGGACACTAAGTAACCTCAGATCACCTGAACAACTTCCATAGCAGGAAGCAGGATGCAGCAACTTACCATGAAACCCGATACTACATTTAGTGTGTAACCTAACGGCGGATAGTGCTCAAAGAACCAGAATCTTATAAGGATGACCTGCAGATGAGTGAGAGTACAAATAATGAACCGAGATATTAAGCATTAAGAACCTACGAGCCAAGGATGTTAACCACATCAGAGCCGAGGTGCAGTAAGTTATAAGAGAGCTTGTTTAAGCCATAAAGGGACTACAATGTGTAGATGTGAACGGTTACAAACCTATAACTTAGATTGGGGAAGGTATTACCAAGGAAAAGTACCAATGAGAATATTGAGATAATGCTGAGGACAGAAGCAGAGAACGAACCATACCTTTTAGGGTGGGGATACCTCTCCTTGTTGTGAGGCCATGAGTGGGAATGAACCCCTCAAAAGGGCTTCACTTATTAGAGATGCAATACGCTTTTGTTAGAGAATGGAAACTGTAAACTTGGGATTACCTTGGAACATGTCAGATACACATGAGTAATAAGGAAGGTTGCAGAGATAGACCCCATATCCAACACCCAGGATGTAAGAATTAGTAATGGTCAGAGATAAACATTGAGATTGCACATTATGACACGTCAAGCGACCAATGCTCAGAAGAGCTTGTGATTCAGTGGATGACTTCTTCAGTAACCAGTTAAATTACATGGTAGATAACATCACTAAGGATGAAAGAAAGCGAGAGAAATTAGCCTACTTACGAATCTTAGATTGGAGCAGAACATCTTCATATTAAGAGTTAACTATTTTACAGCACGGTATGACAACCGCCATACACCGGAATGAGAGAACTCCCAGTGTGTTTACACCAAGAAGGGATTGAGTATAAGGTAAGACATTAGAATAAATGAGTAAGAGGTTGCACCATCAATGGGCAACATGGTAAGGGCCAACTACCACGGTAGTAGTGGTCGTGAGTACAATAGTTATATAAGGGGAATTAAGTCGTGGTGCGCGGTAAGGCGACCATTATGTATGAGCCGTCAAATATTGACACTGAGGCAATTAGATTTATGAGTTAAGGCCGATATAAGTAAGAAAATAAGATGGTAGACGAACTGAGCGTTGATGCCAGTAGTCTGGACCTGGTTAGGTAAGATTTCGCAGGAAGCACACTACCCATTCCTTAAGGAACTGGAAGTGCATTCCTAGTAGCATAAATATGAGAAACAAGATAAGTGGCTCTACGGAAAGAGACCTCAATTATTAAGAGACCGAATCAGTATGGGATACAGAAAGAACTAGAGCATACAATACCAAGAACACAATAATGGATTTCCCTTGATTAACTTCAAGAAGAACAATAAATGTTATTATGGAACGATGAAGAGGAGATCGACAACAGAATACTTCATAATTAGAAATAGCTAAACGTGTGACGGACACTATGAGTTTACTAAAACGAGACGTGGGACGACTGCACCCCACAGGGGCTTGCAGGCCTGACACGCTCATTTATGAGTTAGTTGGGTAAGTAGTAATGTACCAGTAAGGTACCCCATGCATGTGGACGAGTGGTGTAAGGAACACGGGAAGTAGTCGACTCCGTACCACCGACAACGACGCAAGATCAGACAAGAGCAGCTACTACCACAAACAGTCGAAGAGAAGAATTCAGTTGAACCAGCAACACAGAGGAACCAGAGAACAAGTAATTAAGGACTATGAAGTGCGAAGAGCACGGATTGTTAAGTACAGACATTGGACATATCTTATGATGTAAGAGATTAAACTGTAAAGAGCAATAAGCACTAAACAGTAGTTTCAGATTAAGAATCATCCTCAGACCAAAGGTCAGTTGAGGGGAACAATTTAAACATTCGAGAAAATACTAAGAGTATGAGCATAAGATCTTCAAGGAGAATGGATAGATGAGTTACAACTCATTAAGGTCGTGTATATATGAAAATAACACGTGTCCATTGAGACAATTAAGCCTAAGATTATCAGAGTCGCGCAGCGGAAGCTAGCAGACCACTACCTTTGAGATTAGACCAAACTAAGTTAAGGAAACGGTATAAGTACCGTTAAGAATCCTCGATACAGAGACTAAGTCATTTCTGATCGAATTATAAGTAAGATAGATGACGTGGAAGCTAGAATGCTTAGTGAGAATTAGACACCTTGAACTTATGTTCAAAAATGATGTAACGCTGATTACGTGGGCGTAATCCATTTTAAGGGGGGTAGAGCGAAAACCGCTTAGCGTATGTTTGTGTACTAAGTACATAAACTACGGTGTGCATAGCACAAAATAATTTGAGAATATGTTTTACATAAACATTTTGAGATAAATCATGGTTATTGCACACAGAAGATGTGAATACCATACATATTAAGTACCTATCTTGTTAACTCCGGTGTGAGTACAAGTTAAGAGAATTAAGGAAGAGGATTAAGGAGACTTAAGAAATAAGAATATATGAGGTATGAGTCGATATGAGACTATGTGGGAGATAAGAATAAGATAACATTATGAGATACAATTTGATATGATTATGAGTTAGGAAATAGTAATGCTATGTGGTATGAGACAATGGAAGTTGGTATGAGACTGATATAGAATTTAGTAGGAATTTAAGTCTTGAGGTAATTACTAAGAGATGAATTGGGAATGTTTGATGGAATGAGTCCACACTTTGGAGATGTATTGATTATGATTAGAAGAACTAAAAAGATAGAAAATTGGACATGAGTGAATTATTTGGATGTTTGAAAATGACGTGGGAGGTGGAACTTGATTTTCTAGGGATCAAGGGAAACCGAACACAAATTGGGGTGGAAGGATAGTTCTACACTGATGCTGATCACATCAGGGTTGGATGATTCCTGAAACTCCCTACTAGTGGTCACAATTAAATCACACTAAGGATAGAGGCCTTAGGATAAAATGAAATTGGAGGAATTATTCCTCACATGACCTCGTAAAAAGGATTACCTTTTTACTGAGTCTCGCCCATGAAGTCGAGGACGCACGAGCCTTTGTCTTCGGACCGGTGACATGGGGAGAGCAGCGTGTTTTGTATTCTGGCCCATGGTGACGAGGACGAATGAGCCATTGTCTACGGACCGGTGACATGGGAGAATACGTTGGAAGTTATGTGAATGTTTTAATCATCAAAAAGGAACAAAAAGAATTTTGAGTGCTATACATGCGTAAGCATATTGTGTGATATTTAAGAATAAGCATATGGTGGACCTAAGGATTCAATGAGTTTAAGTATACATAAGTATGATCTATATGATCTAAGGAATGAGGTAATACATGTATTCTAATGAGATAAGATGCATGGGAACTTTGGGGACAAAGTTCTTTTAAGGGGGGTAGATTGAAATACCCCAAACCCAAGTATGCTAAGTAAACATCAAATTATGATGTAGTAAGGCTAGAATATGCCTTAGAAAGATGGGTAGACAATTTAAACCAAGGAAAACACAAAAAGGTGTCTTAAGGGCAATTAGGGCAAAAATGTGCTCTAAGCTTGGAGAGACTTGGGTGAGTACCCAAATATCATGACAAGACCTTAGTAATATTCTAATGGTCATTTTAAACCAATCACCAAAGAAAAACAAGCTTGAAAACAAGTTAAAACACAAAATGTGCTTTAAGAAGTCTTAAAGCACATTTTTGAGAAATTGTCTTAGAATTGAGTTTTGAGTGGCTAGATGTCCATCATTACTCTTTAATCAACATTTGTACTAATTAGTATCACATTAGGAAGCCTAAATCAATGGGAAATCAAAAATTTCAGAAATATGTGCACTAATTAGTGAATAGTGCCAAATAGTGACTAGTTTAAGTTTTAATCAATATAAGATAATAAGTTGGTCAACAAAGACCATGACTAGCCTTATTTAAGATGGGGTCCGGTTTTCTAAGGGATGAGTCACCCAAGACTTCATCAAATAAAAAAGGATAAAGAGGAGTAAAGTAAAAGGAGTTACTATTTGCTTTTATAAAGCAAAATATCTCTTATTAGCCTACCTTCTCTCCTCTTCTCCATTCATTCTCTTCCTCCACGGTTTTCTTCATGCTCTTCATCCTCTCAAACCGAGAGAACAAGCTCCATTGTTGCCTCACCTTGCCTTGTCTACAACTCACTCATTTTAGCTCCAAATCAAAAACTAAACACATATTATTCTTAGTTAGCTCAAGCTCTAGCTTTCTATCTTTTCAAATCCTTCAAAGCTCAAGTTTTGTGCCATGAGAAAACTCCATTGATGGAGGAAAATCAAGTTTGAAGAGCTCATTAGCTTCTCCATTCTCTTAAGGTAAAGAAAATGTAAGAAAAACCATGTTTCCACCACTTCTTCTACATGGCCGAAAATTCCTTCTCATGGGGCTTTGTTTTTATGCCTTGTTCTAGCTTGATTTATTCACCAAGGGCTAGTGGAGGTCCTATTTCATTCAATGCCCAAGTCTACTTTGAGACTTCAAAGGTAATCATCCACTTTTATGCCTTAGAACACATTTCTAACCTAGGTTTTCATTCCTTGAGGTTAGTGTATTGTTTAGTACTCATATGAGTCATTGAATATTGATTAGAACATTGGCAAGGGGAATTTAAGTGGTGGCCGAGATTCATGCAAGAAGAAGGTCTAAGGAGGAAGTTAAGATAAGCTTGAGAAAACAAGGTAAAATGCTTACCTAATGGTGGTTTAAGTTTTAAGGGATGAGTTTAGGTGGATACCAATGTGGCTTAGAGCTTACATTGTGTATTGGGTTGTATAACCTAAGAAAAAGAGTTTAAACAAGCTTATGAACTTGTGACTAAGGAGCCAATGGGAATGAGTTAGTAATATAAGTTTAAGATGGATTTTAAGATCATTATAACTACTATGAGGTTGATGAGTGTATTTGCAGGTTGAAAGCTTTTATATGTGGGAAATTCAGTGTTTAAGTTTAAGTCATTTAAGGGCCTAAGAGCCATGTCATTTAAGAGCCTTGGTGCTATGCAATTTAAGATTATTGCAATATAATGAGTTGTTGTGAATGAGTTGGTTTGGTGATGAGATGTGATGAGAAAGAACTTGATGTGTGTGAGATGGATGAATGAGGAAAACAATGCATTTGGGCATGATAAGATGCTAGAGAAGCTATGAAGAAATTTGAGTAGAAAACAAAGTGTTTAAGTGATAGTGGTGAGCTAATATGCCCTAGGGTTTACTAGGGAGCATGAAAAGAAAATTGGGTGGAAATGAGTTAACTAAGGAGTTCTTGAGGTTTAGAATGACCTAGAGATGTCTAGGAGGAATTAGAGGATTGGTGGGTGTATTAAACACACCAAAATCATGATATGAGGAATGTAAGACTTGTGCATAAGTTTTAAGGAGAAGGTGTATAATGCTTAAGGTGATTTAGGTATGAACTTGGGAATATATCAATGAAAGTCTTGGGAAGCTTGCCTAAGTAGTGATGATGTTAGTAGAGGACTAATGAGGTTTAGTTTAGATTGTAATAAGTGGACTTAGGTGATGGAAGAGAAAGGTGAGGGAGAATGTTGTCAAACGTCAAGGAAAATGACTAGGAATGTAAAAGAGCGTGTGATCATGAGGAAGGTGAGTAAGTGAATAAAAGAATGTATAAGTAAGATCAAGAGTTTAGGAGTGATGAGTAACAAATGAAAAGAAGAGAAATTGTGCATGGACATGCAAGATGACCTTGGAAGGTTTAACTAGCAAGATGTAGTGCAATGATGTTAAGGAGGAGTTATATGGGTTAAAAAGAAACACTTGGGATAGTTAAAGTTTTAGACAAAATGTACATGTTGGAAATGTAAGGAATTATATGACAAATGTTAGGAGTGTTTGTAAGAATATAGTAAATGTTTGAGAAGATCTTTGGAAGTTGTTTTGGAGAGTTTGGTGGAAGTTCTAAGGTGAGTTTAAGTGCCTAAATGGTATTAGGACACATGGGGGAACTTGTGGAGAAGTTTGGAGTCAAATGGGAATTTAGAAATAAGGTTCTGGAGCCGACCGACCTTGGGACCAGACCTGCAAGGTCGGTCGAGCTCAGTTTACACTGCCGGAGAAAGTTTCTGGAACCGACCGAACTTGGGGACCGGACTTGCAAGTTCGGTCGGGCTTGTAATTTGTGAAGAAATTGAGTCTCTGGAATTGACCGAACATGGGACCGAACTTGGCAAGTTCGGTCGGGCTTAAATATCCCACGGGGAAACTCTCGGGAATGGACCGACCTTGGGACCGGACTTGCAAGGTCGGTCGGGGTAGAATTTTCAAGCGGTAATATGTTTTGGAATGGACCGACCTTAGGTAAGGTCGGTCGGAAGTTCGGTCGAGCCAAAAAAAAAGAAATTTTGAATTCTAAGGATGGTAATAGGTAATAAGGTGTACCTTTGGTAGGGTGGTAATGATTAGGACCCTAAGAACTTAAGGGATTAAGTTAAGTTAAGTATAAACTTAAAAGTTTAAGGTTAAGTTGTAAGACTTAAGAGGTGATAGGTGGGGATCGTTGAGTAAGTTAAGTAAGTTAAGTAGGTTAAGTAAGTTGAATTAAGTTAAGTGATTAACAACCTAAAACTGAATGAATGTTTTAGGACTTGGGAATTTGGACTCCGGAAGAGAGTAAGCAACCGAACGACCAACGGTGAACGGTACAGTTCTTCTTGTGACCTGCTTGCTAACGAGGTGTCCCTCGCTTGTGTGCTATTTGTTTTGTGTGCTCACTAAACTAGATAAAGCATGCAACCGGAATATTATGATTATTGTATTGTTGTGTGATGTTTGAAAACTAACACACATATCGTGGGAACTTACTAACCAACGTTTAGTAAGGAATCGAGCGTGAGACTAAGGAATGCTCCCTAATATGGGTTGATATAAACCGAGAGAGGTTAACCAACAAACATGGTCTTGAGACTATTACTAACTGGAACTTGAGTGAGGAAACCCGGGACCGATCTCCGGTCATGCATGCTAAGGAAAAAGGGGGACAGTATCTGAATCAGATCCGCCCTCCGCTTAAGGACTTGTCTTCGGACTTGTAGCCTAGGGCCGGTTGCCGGCTCAGCTACGCTGGACTCCCGTCCAGAGTAGGTGGCATTAAGATGGTGCGGTGGGATCACCTAAATCCCATGTTCGAATTAAGCTACAACCATTCCCTTCCAGGAACGGTTTGTATTCTGAGATTAAGTTGAGATTAAGATTAAGGTAAGGTTATGATGAGTTGCAACCATTCCTCTTTAAAGGATAGTTTGTATTATTAAGATTAAGATAAGCTACATCCACTCCTTATTAAAGGATGGTTGTTTCTAAGATTAAGTTAAGACTAAGATTGTGGTGAGATAAGGATGGACTAAGGTTAAGATGGAACATTACTTAAGGAGTTAAATAAACAACTATCTAATTAAGGGAACGCATTTAAGTCGTTCGTTGTGTGTGAACTTTGATTGTTCATTGTTGGTTTGTTGTTTACTGCACTTACTATTATGTTGTGCATCTAATCAACCTCCATGCTATCGACAATTAGTCGTCGTAGCCACGTTAGCTTGGGGGCCATGAGAGGATCGTACCAGCATTCGTGCTGACCCCCTTTGGGGGCTGTTTTTACTACACAGGTGTACATCAGGAGGCGGCCGTCGCGAGAGTAAGAAGAGGATACAAGTGTTAAGGATTAAGTGTGGCCTACGAGTTGTGCATGTAGTATGGCAATTGAGTTAGTAAGATGTATAGGATGTGAGAGGATTGTGAGAAGAATATGTATTTGGTAAGGTGGTTATGTACTAATGTTCGGTATATTCTGTAGCCAGACCGTGGCAAGGTCCTGGAGTGTAAAGAATTCCGCTGTGACATGTATATATATATGCTGTTAAGTTGCGAGACCACATTTGGATTGAGTTGGGGTGTTACAAAAAGTGGTATCAGAGCGTAGTTACGCTCTGAAGACAAGAAATACCGAACTTAGGAGAATATTGAGGTTGAGATTGAGTTATGGGTTAAGGGTTGAGAGATAGAGTGAGAGGTGCGTTAGTCAGGACTTCCCGGTGTTTGCCGGATATCCATAGTACCTAGACCCGCCCTCCACATCCCTAACCCTGAATATGTGGAACAAACGCCAGAGAGAAGAAAGCGTTCTCTTACTCGGGGAAACCCGATCTGGCAGTTAGTTAACAGTAAGCAATACAAGAGACAACTTGTTGTACAACAGTTACGGAGAACTTGGAGGTTTTTAATGGAGCACAACAGAGAAACAGGCGCTACCTATGGAATCCTATCAATAAGGGAACGGTAATTACCGGCAACATGGGTCGACATGCTACGCAGTCGAAATAGCCCGCAATACCAATGATAAGGAAAGCACTACGGGTGCAATAGAAAGGAAAAGGGAAGTGACATGAATACCGGACAGTGGTCCGAAGGAGCATAACAGTAGGATAATACAAAGCGTGAGGATTGAGATTACTGGAAGGTCCAGTTAAGAACCGGGAACTCCAAACCCCATACAATGAAAAAAGTTACAAACCTGCCCGACATAACGCGGACAACGGTGGAAACATATATAAATTGTATACCGAAATAGGACTACGATGTAGTGCCTAAAGGAGAATCATTACTGAGTAACCACAACAAAATGTGTGGAGACAGGAGCGAGGATTAAGACATAAGAAAATATTAGGGGGTTCCCTCAGAAAGAGGAGCGCCCTGATAAACGACAGTACTGTCAAACAACAAGGAAACTGCCGGATGGTCAGATATCCAAAATAAGATATTATCGAAGGAGTCCCGAGGACTACCAATTACATGGAAATTAAAAGGAAGTATCACTACCGATGTACCTTGTACCAATAGCCCATCCTGCATGGCGCACTTGCCATAGCAAGTGCTACCACGGTTAAGCTACACGGAAAGCCACCATGGCAAGATAGGAGAACGCTACAGTTGTAACACATATTAATACCGGATTGTAAATCCATAGGAATGGAAAAATAAGACTTTGGAAAGGCCCGACGGCCTGACCATAATGAGATAAGGTAACACGCCAGTCAGCCGGGAGCGGAACTTGGACATAATATTAGACCATATGGAAGTTAGCAACAGTACAACGTACTACGACAACAACAACCGACGGTACGGTAAGACTACCAATTCCGAACCTCAGGGAGAGGAACCTGAGAGATCGCTCAACAATCCGAGCAAAAACACTATATAAGCAATAATATACAAGGGATGTATTATAAGGTACGATCGAGACGGTTGACGCAACGACTTCCAACGAAAACGGGATAAGACTCCCAAAGTGACCATTAAGAATACCAATAACAAACATTCTACAATGAAGATGTTGGAAAACCCAAGAGACAAGGGTAAAAGAGAATGAACGTAAGCTATAACCTACTAGGGATTAAAGACGTACAACCCTGGAAAAGGAAATCCCGGAGGACTACCCCCACAGAGCGGGCATAGTCGAGCCGAGCAAACTGATGAATGACAGTTAATACTGTTTGTCTAACTCATTAACACCCAAGTATGATTGATCATCAACGGGTGCGTAGTCAACGGAAGTTGAACGAAGCGTTGAGATGGAAGTATAAGACGACAGGATGATATCCAACTTGGACACCATAAGGCAAACGCCTAAGACGAACCTAACCTTGATTGTTAAAAGACGTAAGTCTAGTAAAATGACGGTATATTCGAGGACACTAAGTAACCTCAGATCACCTGAACAACTTCCATAGCAGGATGCAGCAACTTACCATGAAACCCGATACTACATTTAGTGTGTAACCTAACGGCGGATAGTGCTCAAAGAACCAGAATCTTATAAGGATGACCTGCAGATGAGTGAGAGTACAAATAATGAACCGAGATATTAAGCATTAAGAACCTACGAGCCAAGGATGTTAACCACATCAGAGCCGAGGTGCAGTAAGTTATAAGAGAGCTTGTTTAAGCCATGAAGGGACTACAATGTGTAGATGTGAACGGTTACAAACCTATAACTTAGATTGGGGAAGGTATTACCAAGGAAAAGTACCAATGAGAATATTGAGATAATGCTGAGGACAGAAGCGGAGAACAAACCATACCTTTTAGGGTGGGGATACCTCTCCTTGTTGTGAGGCCATGAGTGGGAATGAACCCCTCAAAAGGGCTTCACTTATTAGAGATGCAATACGCTTTTGTTAGAGAATGGAAACTGTAAACTTGGATTACCTTGGAACATGTCAGATCACATGAGTAATAAGGAAGGTTGCAGAGATAGACCCCATATCCAACACCCAGGATGTAAGAATTAGTAATGGTCAGAGATAAACATTGAGATTGCACATTATGACACGTCAAGCGACCAATGCTCAGAAGAGCTTGTGAAATACCCCAAATCTAATTAACATTATAAAACCATTATTTAATGGAAAATAACCCTATTATAAATCATTTCACGTACACATGCAAACCCATGCATGAGAACGTTACGTAAAAACAGTCGTTTCTCCATAAACGCTAAAACGTCTTAGAAGCATATGGTCAAACATGACCTTGTATGACCCTTTAATATTCAAACCAAAGGGTCATACAATTATTATATGAATATATAAACATATTCCCTAAGCTATATTCAGTCAAAAACGTAAAACGCTCGGGAGTGCTCACGCACGCCCCTTAAAGCACGAAAAGTCCAGAGGAGTGCCGAGGTGGCACGAACTCCTATAAAATTAATTCCTTGAGTTCCTAACATCGTTATTAACCATTATAAAGAGAACCCACGAAGTGGTTTCTCAAAATTCAGCAAAAACTACAGGAGGATTTCTTAGCGCTCCTTTTTGCCCGGGTGTGTCCCGATGGCCCGTAAATTATGTCATGGGTTGATATAACCCCATATAACTCAATATAACACCTTAATATATCATTATTGACTATAAATAATGCTTATAAACACTTGGAACCCATAGCGACAAATTATTTTCCAAAATGTTCTTAGAGCACAAAAACGCACTTTTCGGGTACCGAAAAGTCGCGTTTTACACATTTAACTTGTACAAATTATTAGCCACGAATTTAGGACATCAAAAGGACCTAAGTTAACTATAATAATCAGGAAATAACAAGGGTGACTCACCCCATCTAAGGCTGCCAACCTGGACCACAAAAAGATACCATATTTTCAAAGTTTAACATTATTTTCTTACCTTATCTTGTCACAATTTCAAACCTGGCTGCCTCCACATGATATGGACGGTTTTTCCATGTCTCCTGGCCTCCATGGTCAACAAATATCAGCCCTGATTGAAGCCTTGACTAACCCACCTCCTAAATTGACTAACCCACCTCCTAAATTGACTAACCCACCTAATTTCCACCTAACTTTGACAAATACCAAAGCTTGGCCCTTCCTTCCTCTTCTAAGCTGCCTATCTGGTCCTTATTCCTTCCCTCCTTCACGTTTTCCTTCCTACCTCCCAGATCTGGTAAGCTTCCATTGGTAAGAGCTCTTAATTCCTAGCTAATTCTACAAAGCAAGAATCAAGTAGTAGATCTTCCAAGAGGACTGAGTTCGAGAGAGATTCTGGAATTTTCAGTAAGTTATCTCGAAATATTCCCAACATCAAACTTGTTCCTCTTCGAATTAGATTTCCATACATATAAAGAACATTAATTTTCATGGTGTATTCAGTTCTGGGTGAACAAAAGAAGGCGAAGTGGTTCACAGCAGAAATCTGTTCAATAGGTCTCAGTTCGGGAGATATTACGAATTTTCCGTAAGTTTTCTCAAACTCTTCTCAACACGAAAGTTGTTCCTCTTTGAATTAGCTTTCCAGACATATAAGGATCATTAATTTTCGTGGTCATTTCAGTTCTGGGTGACAAAAACCGCAGAGAGTGCGCAATCTGGAAATTTCGGTAAGATTAGGTGATCCTTATCTTCCTCCATATGGTGTCTATAATTGGTGACGAATTCTAGAGCTTCTAAACCTATATTCTCTTCATCATTTCATGAAGGAAATTTAGATCTACAATCCTCTCAAGGTCTACCAAAAATTCCTTGAAAAATTCCTAAGGTAAACTCTTATAAAACTACTCCAAATATTATTTATAAATTCTTGTTAGAAGTCTAACAAATAGATCTCCAACATGTGTATAAGGAGGCCGAAAATACCTTCATCAAAGTAGCATTTGGAGAGCTTGGAATTCAAGGAGAAATCAAGTACAAGAATTGTCTTGAATTAAGAAGTAAGTGTATATAACTAAGGTTTATTAAGTTTAAGGTTGATTTAAGTTTCAAACTTTGATATAAAAAAATTTAGTGTAACCTTTAAATAAATTAAGGCCGAGAATATATGGATTATAATGTCAACAAAATAATTTATAACGTATAAGGTAAGATTATTACCTTAAGGTATAAATATGTGTCACAAAAATTAATTAGGATACACATATATTCAAAACCGAAATATTTAAGGATTATTTGCTCTATTTTGAGTTTATATTCATTCTAAGTCATTAGCATAATTTTTGGAAGTGTTTTATGGCTTATATACAATTATATGAATTTATTATAAGGTTTAAATCAAGTTTTAAAATCATATGGTAAATATTTATTTAAGGCCGGACATAAAATGTTTAAATTGGTGATTTTCGAAATAGATAAGCATATTAACTTATATTTAAATTTTGGGAATATTAGAATAGCTACAAGTATTTTATGGCTAGCTTAATAAGTTATGTGGTTAAATGTAATTATAAGAAATTCTAAAGCAAGCCGAAAATTAATGAGGCTAGTGGGTGATTTATAAAAGTTAAAGTGTTCAAATAATAATTACTAAATTATAGTGGTGGTTTGGTGAATTAATTATTTAAGGAAATAAAACTATGTAATATAATGTATTTTGGAGTTTAATGTAAAGTTTAAGAAATAAATGAGGTTATAATATATTAACCGAAAAGTATGTTGTAATTATGAGATTAAAAATATTTGTAGGTCCTATATGGATATTTAAGATATTTAGAAAAGAAAATTATGATTTAAGGATTTATGAAATTAAAACTATATGATATACAAGCACAAGTATTTTACTTGTAAAGGAAATAATATTATTTGGGGTTAGTTTGTAATTAATAAAAGATATGGGAATGACATGTCCACGTACGATATGTAAATATAAAGTGAGATTCATTAAGAGGTTATGCCATTAACAATTATATATATAACATAAATAATACATGTGTGTGAAATATATATATTTTTGATTTTCAAGTAAATAAAAAGGAAATGAGAATAAGTAAGGGATTAAACTATGGTTATATAGTTATAAGGAATTTAATTGTAACCAATAAATATTATTTATGGTTAAAAGGAGAATAATAAAACTATAAGAATTTTATGTCCATGTATGACATATGAATATAGTTAAGAAATTATAAGTTGTTATGTCTCCTAGGCAAATAACATAAACAACAAATATAGTACATGAATATACAAATACATATATGTACATTAAAGGATTTATAAAATAAATCAAAGGGAATAACAAATAAGTTATACAGTAAATCAGGAGGTAAATAAAAGAAATAAACCTCACATGAAATAACAGATACGAAATTTGTTGAAAGATCCAATTAAATTATTATATAAGGGTAACATAAATTAACCCTCTCAGTTAATCCTATTCTAGGACTTTGTTTGACCAGACGTTGACCAGGGTATAATCAACTGCAACTTACGGTGAACGGTATGGGATTCTTGCAACCTGTTTTCTACCGGATTACACCGGCTTGTGTGCTATCTGTTGTTTTGAAATAACGACCAAGATAATTAGCGTAAAATGTTGTTTTACTCTTGTGCATTGTGTGTTATTTTATGTGCGTGAATGATGCTGACTACAACGTGTATGTCCCACGCATACAATCACTACTATACCTGTAACACCCCATCCAACATTAACATACTTACAACAAACTGCAGCGGAAGAACAACCTCATCACATTACTTAACTTGTTGGTGTTACACGCCGTTAGCCACCCACGTGGCTAACAAGGCTAATCCATATACATTGTACCGGTCTGATGGGCTAAATTCCCGAGCAACTATACATTATTATCCCTTTCCATTAATAACAACAATAATATACACCTTATCAACTATACCGAGTATTTATAAACTGGTGCCGACAACAATATCGGTCTTACTACACCTACTGTATATACACACTTAAATGAATACCCATGTACCACAACTACCCCGTCCTACTCTCGAACGGCTTCCTGCTCTCGAACCTGAAATAGGAAAAAGAAGAGAAAGGGTGGCCCCCAAGGGGCTCAGCACCTTTGCTGGTATGGTAATCCCGCAGCCCACATGCTACCGGGCCACGCACAACTAATTGTCGTCTTAACATGCGGTTGATTATATTTAAATCATGCATGTAACAATAAACACACATCACATAACATTTCGCCTCAATGGGCTCAACAACGGATAATATATCCTTACTTAATAAGTCACTCTTGGTATTCATCATCCCTAGAGTGTTTCTCCTCTAATGGAGCTACTTCCTTAATAGACGACACATACCCTTAAATCGGGTTATCCTTAAACGCCTCTTATCACAAACTGGGAGTCATATCCATGATCCACACTCCACATTATACAACCTACAACATACACTACATACAACTTAACAACACTTTGCACGTTTCTACGTACACAGCATAATACCGCAATGAATACTGCATCACAACAAAACACATAACACAAGGGGAATGGTTCGCTTAGGAACCGACCCAAACATTGTTTACACACTGGTGAGCCTAGAGAATGTTGCCAGTCTCATGATAAGCTCGTTATACAATAACAACAACACTCATTACCGTCCTAATAGCTGGACGAGTAACTTAAGTTAAGGCGGTTCGGGTTTGGAGGCCCGAACACACCACACAAACCATGTTCCCCCTAAACCGATCATAAGTCAGAATAGCCAAGCTTTGGAGTAAGCTAATGGGAGATCAAACCCGTGAGGGAAACAACCATAACAAAGAGAAGGGTAAGGCTAGGAAGGATACCCTCTCCCAAACAACGCGCGACCGGCCAAACCGGATTCCTCACTACTGTTAGTACATACTTACTTTAGACAATACTTAGAACCCCACTATGGAGCCTGTCACATAACAACTCATACAGTATTACAACGGGTTAAACATACAAGGGAGATCCCTACATTCACATACACATATCACACAATTAACGCACGCATAGCCGTGGTTAGTACGTCCCATGGTACGGGTCGTTTACTCCGAATACCGAACTCTCAAGTGATCCTAGACCCAGTTAACTAAGGTTAACACTGCCGAGGTTAAATGGTATCGGAGTTGAACACGCCACATAAATGAATTACTGTAAACTCATTACATGTTTAATCTTACAACGTGGCAAACATACAGAAAAACACATTGGCATACAAGCCGGTGTAATCCGTAGGACGCAGGTTGCAAGAAAACCATACCTGTCACCGGAGTCCACTTATCCGTCCATTTATGTACCTCGAGCAATTCTCGAACAACTGTTAACATCACATGTGTTTTTATTAACATTGGGGTTTGCTTGATCATTTAATGTCAATGCTTAATTTTTCCCCGTTAACTTAGTTACATTACTTAACATTTTTAACTTGTTTTACTCTCACATTTTAATACAACTTTTAACCCACTTAGGTGTCATTAAAACTCCCCTAACATGTCCTTAACATCCTTATAACATCATTACCTACCAATCCCCATCATCACATATCATTTCTTAACCTTAAACCATGTTTTTGGTCCGACCGACCCACCGTCCGACCCACAGCTGGGTCGGTCCATTACAGAACCCTTTTACTTCCTTATAATCATGCCCGTCCGACCCGTCCGACTCACTCGACTGTGCGAACATTTTCTTCCTTTGAAACTTGACCGACCGACCCATGTCCGACCCACCCTTTTGGGTCGGACCATTACCGAACACATTCCTAACATCTAACAGAGGCTCGACCGACCCAAAACTGGGTCGGACCCCTGGGTCGGTCGCCTTCTAAACTTACCCAAACTTTACCAATTCTTCACCAAACTTCTCCTAAGGCCTCTTAATGTTTCCTAACAACATTTGGTAACCTTATATCCACATACAACATCCACTAAACTCATCTTCTAACTCCTTAAACCTTTACTTACTTCCTTGTAAAAATTCCTTACACTTTCAACATTTGTACTAGGTTCCTAAATGGTGTTTCTCACCTATATAACTACTATCCCAAAACACTTTCTTCTCATCTTAACATCATCTCTTAAGCATTATTTTCTACTAACTAACTCTCCTTTTTACACCATACCTAAACATCACTTGTTCCTTGAATATCAACATTACCTAACCTTAAACAAACTCCTCCAAGACTTACACACATCCACTAAACACATTGAATTCCTAGAACTTCAAAGACAACACCTAAATCCTTGCATCAATCTAAATCACCTTAATACATGTTTTCTTCTCAAGTAAACATTCATTCACCTCTAACACTTCCTAGTTCACCAAAACTTCCTTAAAACACTTAGAACTTCTTACTCATCTTCCCAAATTTGGCCATAGCTTCTCTAGTATATACCCACATCCAAACACTTAGGTTTTTACCTTAATTCATTCAAGAACACCTAAAATCCATCAAGAACATTTTTACACACCAACT
The DNA here is from genome assembly GCA_023374045.1 of Limonium bicolor. NCBI lineage: Eukaryota > Viridiplantae > Streptophyta > Magnoliopsida > Caryophyllales > Plumbaginaceae > Limonium > Limonium bicolor. The sequence continues at coordinate 28,143,566 of CM041781.1, read as the reverse complement.
TCACACATTAAGCACTACATCACAATATAGTGCATAACTTAAATTGCTTGGCACTTAGGCCCTTAAATGACATGGCTCTTAGGCCCCTTAAATGACATAAACCTTAAACACTGAATTTCCCACATAAATAATGCCTTTGACCTGCAAATACATACACCAAAACATATGTTCTTTTACTAGTCTCCTTGAGAACATTTTACTAGGTCACTCACCATTGGCTCCTTAGGTATTTTATCAAGCAATCAAGCTCATTTTCCTAAGGCATTAAAACTACATTGAGGATAGCTTGTTTACCCTCTTTTCCTCACAAACTTCTTTCTTGTTTCCTTGTAAAACCGGTGGGTGTTTGGTTGTTTGTCAACTTCTAAACAATGTACAAATGATAGAATGAGTATTCAAGCATTATGCTTCATCTCATTGTAAACCCTAGTCACATATATTGTTTTAACACACATTAAAATGATTGTTTTAACCTTGGAATTGGAAGAGAACTTGAATAAGTATCAAGGAGGACTCCTCCTAGCCCTTGGAAGGTTCAAATGAAGCTAAAACAAGCAAGTAAATAACCCATGGTGAGGTGAATTTTCGGTCAACATGAGAACATGGAGGAAACATGGATTTTCTTTGAGTTTCCTTACCTTGAACAAAGGAGAACATAATATGTGGAAAGGTGACTCAAGCTCCTTCAATGGTGGATCTCCATGGCACCAAAATTGAGTTCTTGAAGATTTGAAAAGGTAGAAGTGTAGAGCTTGGTCTAACTAAGACAAATATGGTCTTAGAATCTGATTTGGAGCATGGAGTTGGATTTGGCAAGGAAATGAAGATGGAGAAGAGAGACCACCATAGCCCATCGGTTTTGAAGAAGAGAAGAGAGCATGAAGACCGTGTTAAAATGGAGGAAAGAAATGAGAATGAAGATAGTATTTGCTTTTGGAGATATTTGTAAGTTAAAGCAAATAGTACTTTTGCTTTGTTTTACTAACTTATTTGATTTTTTTTGTTTTACAACTTGGTGACTCACTACTACAACAAAACCGGCCACCATTATGCCTAGGAGGGTATACTATCTTGTTGACCAATTTAATTACTTATAACAACATTTACAAACTAGATTATAAAAGTTACTATTCACAACTAAGGCACATAGAAGTGAAATTTTTGATTTCCCACTAATATGGTCACCCAAATGTGATACTATATAGTACACATGTTAATTAAAGAGTAATGATGGACATTTAGCCATTCAAAACTCATTTACAAGACAATTTTTCAAAAAAACGCTTTAAGACTCCTTAAAGCACTTTTTGTGTTTTAACTTGTTTTCAAGCTTGGTTTTTTCTTTAGTAATTGATTTAATATGTTCATTAACATATAAATAAGGTATAGGTATGACCATTAGGTCTTATACACATTCATCCCAAGCTTAGAGCACATTTTGCTCATATTGACTTTAAGGTATTTACCTTGTGTTTTGTTTGGTTTAAACTGTCCACCAAAGTTTCTTAAGGACTTATTTAGCCTTATTAAATCATAATTAAATGTTATTAAGTCTTGGTAGGCTCTTTGTGGGTCCTAACCAAGTTCACTCATAGCTTAGAGCATGTTTTGCTCATACTGTGTCTTAGTGCTTTATTGCACTTTACTATATTTTAATTGTCCACTGATGTTTTCTAAGGCACTTTTAGCCTTTATATAACATGGTTTGTTATTTAAACCACCTATCACGGTTTGGGGTATTCAATCTACCCCCCTTAAAAGAACTTCGTCCTCGAAGTTCACACTTTCCACACATCATTAGATTTGAACACAGGAATCACTTGGAAATAAACTTCCATAACCAACACACTTTACATCACAACCTCGGACTTGATGGTCCGGCAACACATTCACATCCACACATAACATAACATATCCAAATGATAACCTCGGACTCTAGGTCCGGGTATCTTAACAACTTACACATACATAACAACCCCTTTGACTCACTGGTCTTGGGTAACATAACAACATTTTGGACACATAGGTCCTGGTAACATAACTCTTGACACATAGGTCTATGTACACCACATTTAGACTCATAGGCCTTGATAGTATACACTTTAGGAAATCCAAGTCAAACAACATTCATTACACATACCACACAACATGTCAGAGCATATAGCATCAAAAATACCTTGATATACCTGTGATCCCGCAGAACCCGGTCGCATGGACACCTTCCGTCCCCGTGCCTTTGGGAGTTTTAAAACAATCACTTAATTTAAAATTTCTTTGTGAGGTTAAGTAAAAGAACTTAATTACGTAAAGTATCCATCAACGTTTTATAAATACCAATTTAAAATCCTTTTGAAAACACACACAACTCCAAGTCCAACTTAAGCTCTTCGCTTCTTTTATTAGCGTGGTTATTCGTGACCACTTATAGGGAGTTTCAAGAGTCATCCAACCCTGATGTGATCAGCATCAGTGTTGAACTATCCTTCCACCCCAATTTGTTTCGGCTTCCCTTGATCACATGCAAATCAAGTTCCACCTCCCACTTCATTTTCAAGCATCAAGTAAGTCACTCATTTCCAATTTTCTATCTTTCGAATCATTCTAGTCATGATCACAACATCTCCAAAGGATAGAACTCCGTCTATCAGTTACCTCCATTCACTTTTAATCCTGTTTGCCTAGGGAATCTTATTCTCACTAGGTTCTATGTCGGTATCATGCCCTTTCATGCATCACTTATATATATACACATATATATTTTATCCAAAATACAACACCTGGTTTTACATTTATACACTGTCGGGGCTTTTGTTTTCCCCCCGGAGTTTATCTACTCCCCACACTTGTACAATCACACACACTTTAACAAACACACACACTTATCACAATGGTATTCCGCATCTTCTGTGCGCAATTACCACAATTAAACCATGAATGATGTGTATGTTTACGTAACACACACAACCAATCATCAAAACAAACAATAATTTTGTGCTATGCACAATATGAGTCACACACACTACGTACACTTGTACGGTAATATCACCAAGTGGTTTTTGCGCTCTACCCCCCCCTTAAAGGGATTACGGCCCACGTATCAATCACTAACATTGGCTAAATGTTCTGCCGTCGTGAAGTGTTTTAACTTCCATGCGGTCTATTACATAATGGATTCTGATTAGAGGATCTTAACCATATTGGCGGTTTAGTTCCTAAACCAAGAATTCTCATTGGAGTTTGTTTAAAACTCTTAATTGGTTTCGATTCTGGCCTGCTAGGCTTCTAGCGTTAATAATTAGCCATCCCTCATATTCCGTTATTCACATTGTACATTTGAATCACTGGTTCACTAGTTTCTGCTGCGAAACTCTAATAACTGTAGAGCTTAATTGCTCCCTTTTGTTATTCTTACTGTATTGTACATCCCCAATTGTCACCTTCATCTTGGTAACAATGGTTTCTCAACCGACGCACGGTATCTTTTACCCTGAGCGGATTCGGTGAGTTTCACAATTTTCCATCCACTTCCATGATATTTACTGTGTATACAGCTATGTATTTCACAATGATTGACTTGTTCCCTTCCGACTTACTGTCGGTTGAGATTGAGCTACTACCTAGTGTGTAGTGCTCTCTCCGCTATTTCCAATATTTGGGGTATTTCCATACCGATATTTGGTAGTTAGTGCTACTGTAGTCACTTACTGTTAATCATGTCTCCACATTTGGTTTTGTACAAGTACTCTTTTATTGGTGCGGCCTTGCATTTCCTATGCATCGGCCTTTATAACATTATTCCTCTATAATTAACATGTCTCCAATTCCTAGCTATCCCCACTCGATCATTACTGCGCAAGTGCAATACCAAAACACTCATCATATAGAGTGCAGAGGCGTAAACTCTCGACAGTAAATCCCTTATGCGACTCGCCATGGAATTCACACTGTCCTTCACTGAGACTCTTATCTCGTAACTGGTTCGACCTACTATATTATCATTCAACAACACTTATACAACGTCGCTTACTGCGCACCGTGCTCTCACTTATTGTATAACACTAACTCACATAGTATTTACTGTCACATTAACTTCCACACATAAATTTACATTATTCATATTATGGTTCATCCCTCATTTGGATGACTACTAAATGCTCCTTGAGCATCGATCATTCGAGTCACAAGCCGGCATTATTCATTCAGCCAGGTGCTTCACTTTATACACATACTACTAAGCTAATTGCTCTCTTTCAATAATAACATCGTCCATCCTTAACATATTTCTTGAACTTGATTCACATAACTACCGCTCCTGCGGTGTCACAATGTCGAGAGGTATCCCCACTCTTAATGCAGTGGTTCGTTTACCACTCTATTCGCTTATATAACCTAAACTTCTACCATCAATCGAATTTATATGATATATCCTGCTTTTGGATTATAAGCCTTATTTGCCTTGAGCTGGGCTCATTATATTTTATAGGCTGTCCACACACATGTACTTCTCCGTACAATATTACAAGGTCGTTGCACCACGTTTCCTTTCATGGGATGCCCCTTAGGTTTGTCAGTCCGTCTCCTGACAACTTATGTCTAAACTGGGTGTTAGTTTCAACCCTTGTGCTTCTGTCATGCATTTCATTCAACAATTGTTGATGTGAACACCCTTCAAGGATTGCTCCTGGGTGTTGTTAAGTTATGCCTTTACATTTGGCTCACACTTATTGGTACATTCCGTTAGCTACGCCTTTCGCGTTCTTTACTGGTTATTATCTTCTTCTGTGAAGATTAACATTTCCTGGTAGTGTAGGTACTCATTCTGGGAATTTATCCGTTCATTGCACATTAATGTGTCCACATTAGGCATCTGCTTGCCATGTACAGGCTGGGTCACCATTCCAGCTATAATGTTTATCCCTAAGGATCCTTAAGACATATGTGGTGTCTTTACATAACAGTTTGTGCCCATCGCACTTCCTAACTCTTAACATTTCCTTGAAAGGAGTTCACTAATCCTTTTAGTCTTGCTAACTTAACTGAATTCCTTAACTTCAACCATTCCTTGTATTTTCTAGCTCTTGTTTGATTTATACTGCGGACCGTAGACGGAGTCGACTACTTCCCGTGTTTCGGACTCTACTCGTATACATATATGGGGTATCATACTGATACATTACTACTTACCCAACTAACCTATAAGTAGGTCTGTCAGGCCCACATGCTCCTATCGGAGTGCGGTCGTCCCACAACACAGTTGGTACACTTGTAGTGTCCGTCACACGCCTAGGTGAAGTATTCTGTTGTCAACTCCCTTATATTGTCCCGTGACAATATTCATTCCTTACTTCCCGAACTTAATCGAGGGAAAGTTTATCCATTGTTGTATCCTTGTCAACTGTCCTTGGTTTTACTGGTTTGGTTTAAAAGAAGGTTGGAAGAAGTGTTGGTTTGAAAGAAAATCTGGTTTTGAAAAGAAAGGGTTTGAATAAATTTGGGTTTGAAAGAAAATTTTCATGGCTTCACACACATCTTCTTACCTTAACCAAGTCTAGCTTCTTGCTGACTGGTGTACTTACAATTACAGAGGTTAGGCTAACAGGCCCTTCCACTGTTATGACAATCACATTTAACTTTATTGTACTTTTCCAAGTACTTCGTAGTGGTTATAAATTTCCCAAACAGCCCTGTTATAGCAGCACTTGCTATGGCAAGTGCGCCATGCTAACTGGCTATCGGTTTAACACATACTGGTTATGGTATTGTCTTTACCCATACTGTCAACAGTGGCCTTGTTGGCCCTCACTGATCTTACTGCCTTGATAATAACTTGTCTAGGTGACTTCTCACTGTATTCACATAATAATCATTAACTAGGGTATTTCCCATTCTGGGAGACCCCCTTTTTTTTTTGTGTCGTATTCTCTTTATAGCCCGTTCCACGCACTTGTCGTGGTTACTGAGACTTGTCTCTTGTTGGGCACTACGTTGTAGTTCCTTTGTCGGTTGGTATACCGTTGGTGTTTTATTTATCAACTGTGGTTCCGTAGACACTTGTCTCGGGTGTTATTAATCCATTTCTTGCCTGTTGCACGGTAGGTGCGTTGCAAGCTGGTTATTCTCGACTGCTCTGCATGTCGACCCAGGTTGCCGGAAATTCTATTCTCCAATACACAAGATCCTTCATTCATTGCTATGAAATGCGGTTAACATTATTCAGATGGAGACCGTCTCCGGATTCCCAGTTTTCGGGATCTACCGTGTGACAGGTTCTCCGTACCCTAAAGGTGTTTAATAACAGCCAGATCGGGTATTCCCGAGTAAGAGAGGACTTCCATCTCTCTGGCGTTGTTTCCCCAAGTTATATACAGGGATTGTGGAGGGTGGGATGGATATTGTAGGTTTCCAGTAGTCACTATATTGTAGGTTTCCAGTAGTCACTGGTTTCCTATCTAGCGTATCTCTCACGCTATCACTCAACCCTTAACCCAAAGTACTTAAATCCTAACTCGGTACTTCCTAAGCTCGGTAATTCAGTCATCAGAGCGATACTTCGCTCTGATACCACTTTTTGTAACACCCCATCCAACATTAACATACTTACAACAAACTACAGCGGAAGAACAACCTCATCACATTACTTAACTTGTTGGTGTTACACGCCGTTAGCCACCCACGTGGCTAACAAGGCTAATCCATATACATTGTACCGGTCTGATGGGCTAAATTCCCGAGCAACTATACATTATTATCCCTTTCCATTAACAACAACAATAATATACACCTTATCAACTATACCGAGTATTTATAAACTGGTGCCGACAACAATATCGGTCTTACTACACCTACTGTATATACACACTTAAATGAATACCCATGTACCACAACTACCCCGTCCTACTCTCGAACGGCTTCCTGCTCCTCGAACCTGAAATAGGAAAAAGAAGAGAAAGGGTGGCCCCCAAGGGGCTCAGCACCTTTGCTGGTATGGTAATCCCGCAGCCCACATGCTACCGGGCCACGCACAACTAATTGTCGTCTTAACATGCGGTTGATTATATTTAAATCATGCATGTAACAATAAACACACATCACATAACATTTCGCCTCAATGGGCTCAACAACGGATAATATATCCTTTCTTAATAAGTCACTCTTGGTATTCATCATCCCTAGAGTGTTTCTCCTCTAATGGAGCTACTTCCTTAATAGACGACACATACCCTTAAATCGGGTTATCCTTAAACGCCTCTTATCACAAACTGGGAGTCATATCCATGATCCACACTCCACATTATACAACCTACAACATACACTACATACAACACTTAACAACACTTTGCACGTTTCTACGTACACAGCATAATACCGCAATGAATACTGCATCACAACAAAACACATAACACAAGGGGAATGGTTCGCTTAGGAACCGACCCAAACATTGTTTACACACTGGTGAGCCTAGAGAATGTTGCCAGTCTCATGATAAGCTCGTTATACAATAACAACAACACTCATTACCGTCCTAATAGCTGGACGAGTAACTTAAGTTAAGGCGGTTCGGGTTTGGAGGCCCGAACACACCACACAAACACATGTTCCCCCTAAACCGATCATAAGTCAGAATAGCCAAGCTTTGGAGTAAGCTAATGGGAGATCATAACCCGTGAGGGAAACAACCATAACAAAGAGAAGGGTAAGGCTAGGAAGGATACCCTCTCCCAAACAACGCGCGACCGGCCAAACCGGATTCCTCACTACTGTTAGTACATACTTACTTTAGACAATACTTAGAACCCCACTATGGAGCCTGTCACATAACAACTCATACAGTATTACAACCGGGTTAAACATACAAGGGAGATCCCTACATTCACATACACATATCACACAATTAACGCACGCATAGCCGTGGTTAGTACGTCCCATGGTACGGGTCGTTTACTCCGAATACCGAACTCTCAAGTGATCCTAGACCCAGTTAACTAAGGTTAACACTGCCGAGGTTAAATGGTATCGGAGTTGAACACGCCACATAAATGAATTACTGTAAACTCATTACATGTTTAATCTTACAACGTGGCAAACATACAGAAAAACACATTGGCATACAAGCCGGTGTAATCCGGTAGGACGCAGGTTGCAAGAAAACCATACCTGTCACCGGAGTCCACTTATCCTGTCCATTTATGTACCTCGAGCAATTCTCGAACAACTGTTAACATCACATGTGTTTTTATTAACATTGGGGTTTGCTTGATCATTTAATGTCAATGCTTAATTTTTCCCCGTTAACTTAGTTACATAACTTAACATTTTTAACTTGTTTTACTCTCACATTTTAATACAACTTTTAACCCACTTAGGTGTCATTAAAACTCCCCTAACATGTCCTTAACATCCTTATAACATCATTACCTACCAATCCCCATCATCACATATCATTTCTTAACCTTAAACCATGTTTTTGGTCCGACCGACCCACCGTCCGACCCACAGCTGGGTCGGTCCATTACAGAACCCTTTTACTTCCTTATAATCATGCCCGTCCGACCCACGTCCGACTCACTCGACTGGGTCGGACCATGTGCGAACATTTTCTTCCTTTGAAACTTGACCGACCGACCCATGTCCGACCCACCCTTTTGGGTCGGACCATTACCGAACACATTCCTAACATCTAACAGAGGCTCGACCGACCCAAAACTGGGTCGGACCCCTGGGTCGGTCGCCTTCTAAACTTACCCAAACTTTACCAATTCTTCACCAAACTTCTCCTAAGGCCTCTTAATGTTTCCTAACAACATTTGGTAACCTTATCCACATACAACATCCACTAAACTCATCTTCTAACTCCTTAAACCTTTACTTACTTCCTTGTAAAAATTCCTTAACACTTTCAACATTTGTACTAGGTTCCTAAATGGTGTTTCTCACCTATTATAACTACTATCCCAAAACACTTTCTTCTCATCTTAACATCATCTCTTAAGCATTATTTTCTTACTAACTAACTCTCCTTTTTACATCATACCTAAACATCACTTGTTCCTTGAATATCAACATTACCTAACCTTAAACAAACTCCTCCAAGACTTACACACATCCACTAAACACACATTGAATTCCTAGAACTTCAAAGACAACACCTAAATCCTTGCATCAATCTAAAATCACCTTAATACATGTTTTCTTCTCAAGTAAACATTCATTCACCTCTAACACTTCCTAGTTCACCAAAACTTCCTTAAAACACTTAGAACTTCTTACTCATCTTCCCAAATTTGGCCATAGCTTCTCTAGTATATACCCACATCCAAACACTTAGGTTTTTACCTTAATTCATTCAAGAACACCTAAAATCCATCAAGAACATTTTTACACACCAACTTCACACATTAAGCACTACATCACAATATAGTGCATAACTTAAATTGCTTGGCACTTAGGCCCTTAAATGACATGGCTCTTAGGCCCTTAAATGACATAAACCTTAAACACTGAATTTCCCACATAAATAATGCCTTTGACCTGCAAATACATACACCAAAACATATGTTCTTTTACTAGTCTCCTTGAGAACATTTTACTAGGTCACTCACCATTGGCTCCTTAGGTATTTTTCAAGCAAATCAAGCTCATTTTCCTAAGGCATTAAAACTACATTGAGATAGCTTGTTTACCTCTTTTCCTCACAAACTTCTTTCTTGTTTCCTTGTAAAACCGGTGGGGTGTTTGGTTGTTTGTCAACTTCTAAACAATGTACAAATGATAGAATGAGTATTCAAGCATTATGCTTCATCTCATTGTAAACCCTAGTCACATATATTGTTTTAACACATTATGATGTTTTACCTTGGAATTGGAAGAGAACTTGAATAAGTATCAAGAGAGGACTCCTCCTAGCCCTTGGAAGGTTCAAATGAAGCTAAAACAAGCAAGGTAAATACACCATGGTGAGGTGAATTTTCGGTCAACATGAGAACATGGAGGAAACATGGATTTTCTTTGAGTTTCCTTACCTTGAAGCAAAGGAGAACAATAATATGTGGAAAGGTGAGCTCAAGCTCCTTCAATGGTGGATCTCCATGGCACCAAAATTGAGTTCTTGAAGATTTGAAAAGGTAGAAGTGTAGAGCTTGGTCTAACTAAGACAAATATGGTCTTAGAACTGATTTGGAGCATGGAGTTGGATTTGGCAAGGAAATGAAGATGGAGAAGAGAGACCACCATAGCCCATCGGTTTTGAAGAAGAGAAGAGAGCATGAAGACCGTGTGAAAATGGAGGAAAGAAATGAGAATGAAGATAGGATTTGCTTTTGGAGATATTTGTAAGTTAAAGCAAATAGTACTTTTGCTTTGTTATTACTTAACTTATTTGATTTGTTTTACAACTTGGTGACTCACTACTACAAAAACCGGCCACCATTATGCCTAGGAGGGTATACTAGTCTTTGTTGACCAATTTAATTACTTATAACAACATATGTTACAAACTAGATTATAAAAGTTACTATTCACAAACTAAGGCACATAGAAGTGAAATTTTTGATTTCCCACTAATATGGTCACCCAAATGTGATACTATATAGTACACATGTTAATTAAAGAGTAATGATGGACATTTAGCCATTCAAAACTCATTTACAAGACAATTTTTCAAAAACGTGCTTTAAGACTCCTTAAAGCACTTTTTGTGTTTTTAACTTGTTTTCAAGCTTGGTTTTCTTTAGTAATTGATTTAATATGTTCATTAACATATAAATAAGGTATAGGTATGACCATTAGGTCTTATCACATTCATCCCAAGCTTAGAGCACATTTTTGCTCATATTGACTTTAAGGTATTTACCTTGTGTTTTGTTTGGTTTAACTGTCCACCAAAGTTTCTTAAGGACTTATTTAGCCTTATTAAATCATAATTAAATGTTATTAAGTCTTGGTAGGCTCTTTGGGTCCTAACCAAGTTCACTCATAGCTTAGAGCATGTTTTTGCTCATACTGTGTCTTAGTGCTTTATTGCACTTTACTATATTTTAAATTGTCCACTGATGTTTCTAAGGCACTTTTAGCCTTTATATAACATGGTTTGTTATTTAAACCACCTATCACGGTTTGGGGTATTTCAATACCAGTGGATTAAATACCTGCGTTTCAGTATACCGAGGACTTGTACTCAAGTCTCTCACTAACTTCACTTTATAACAAATGTCATTATCCTAAACGTGATAATTGACAATACACATTGTGTTCTTGTTTAACGTCTTTATATGACACTTAACAATTCTATACTACGAGAACGAGGAGCCCAGTTGGATCTGGCCATGCATGCTACAGGAGCTGTACCTGTCTCAGGTCGTCTCCTATCTACGTCGCGACGGAACACTTCAGTTGAGAGGAAGACTTTATTCCTCTCGGGGGTTCAATTCCCATCAGTTCAGTGGAGAGGAAGACTACATTCCTCTCGAGGGTTCTATTTCCCACATTTCTCAGTTCAGAGGTTAACTACGTTATCTTCTGGGGTTTTTAATACCCAACCTTTCAATCTTAACGAGGTCACTATACCTTCACTACTTGAGATATTCAGTTATACCTGTCAGTCCCATTGTGTGGACCGACTATCATTAAGAAATTCAGTTCAGCTAACTTGACCTTCTGCAGTCTTGTTTTATATGACATTATTATCCTTGTATGGATACTTGTTATTATCCTACTATGTTTGTTTACAGTTTTATAAAAATGAACTGCATGTATTCGACAAAGTAGTTGGTGTGGCCCGGTAGACGATGGGCTGCACGTTTTCCATACCAGCATTGTTTGCTGAGCCCCTTTGGGGGCACCCCCATTTTTCAGGTACCTGAAGTTGAGAAGATTACCACACCGAGAGTAGGTGGGGTAGATTCAAGCTATGGGAGTCTTCTTCTAGACATTTATTTTTACTTAAGTAATTTACATTTGAGTTTGATTCCTAGTATCTCGGATTGTATTCGTATTCAGACCGTGACATTTGAGATTTGTATTTGGAGTTAGCCTTGTTGGTCACAAGGGTGGCCAACGGCATTGTAATACCGCCCGGTTGTTGTATTTATTTCCGCTGCAGTTGTATTTTATTTGGGAGTGATCGCCGTTCAGGTTATTGGATTTCGGGTTGGGGTGTTACAGCTTGTGATTCAGTGGATGACTTCTTCAGTAACCAGTTAAATTACATGGTAGATAACATCACTAAGGATGAAAGAAAGCGAGAGAAATTAGCCTACTTACGAATCTTAGATTGGAGCAGAACATCTTCATATTAAGAGTTAACTATTTTACAGCACGGTATGACAACCGCCATACACTGGAATGAGAGAACTCCCAGTGTGTTTACACCAAGAAGGGATTGAGTATAAGGTAAGACATTAGAATAAATGAGTAAGAGGTTGCACCATCAATGGGCAACATGGTAAGGGCCAACTACCACGGTAGTAGTGGTCGTGAGTACAATAGTTATATAAGGGGAATTAAGTCGTGGTGCGCGGTAAGGCGACCATTATGTATGAGCCGTCAAATATTGACACTGAGGCAATTAGATTTATGAGTTAAGGCCGATATAAGTAAGAAAATAAGATGGTAGACGAACTGAGCGTTGATGCCAGTAGTCTGGACCTGGTTAGGTAAGATTTCGCAGGAAGCACACTACCCATTCCTAAGGAACTGGAAGTGCATTCCTAGTAGCATAAATGAGAAACAAGATAAAAGGCTCTACGGAAAGAGACCTCAATTATTAAGAGACCGAATCAGTATGGGATACAGAAAGAACTAGAGCATACAATACCAAGAACACAATAATGGATTTCCCTTGATTAACTTCAAGAAGAACAATAAATGTTATTATGGAACGATGAAGAGGAGATCGACAACAGAATACTTCATAATTAGCAATAGCTAAACGTGTGACAGACACTATGAGTTTACTAAAACGAGACATGGGACGACTGTACCCCACAGGGCTTGCAGGCCTGACATGCTCATTTATGAGTTAGTTGGGTAAGTAGTAATGTACCAGTAAGGTACCCCATGCATGTGGACGAGTGGTGTAAGGAACACGGGAAGTAGTCGACTCCATACCACCGACAACGACGCAAGATAGAAGACAAGCAGCTACTACCACAAACAGTCGAAGAGAAGAATTCATTGAACCAGCAACACAGAGGAACCAGAGAACAAGTAATTAAGGACTATGAAGTGCGAAGAGCACGGATTGTTAAGTACAGACATTGGACATATCTTATGATGTAAGAGATTAAACTGTAAGAGCAATAAACACTAAACAGTAGTTTCAGATTAAGAATCATCCTCAGACCAAAGGTCAGTTGAGGGGAACAATTTAGACATTCGAGAAAATACTAAGGTAAGAGCATAAGATCTTCAAGGAGAAGGATAGACGAGTTACAACTCATTAAGGTCGGTATATAAGAAATAACACGTGTCCATTGAGACAATTAAGCCTAAGATTATCAGAGTCGCGCAGCGGAAGCTAGCAGACCACTACCTTTGAGATTAGACCAAACTAAGTTAAGGAAACGGTATAAGTACCGTTAAGAATCCTCGATACAGAGACTAAGTCATTTCTGATCGAATTATAAGTAAGATAGATGACGGGAGCTAGAATGCTTGGTGAGAATTGACGTCTTGAACTTATGTTCAAAAATGATGTAACGCTGATTCGTGGGCGTAATCCATTTTAAGAGGGGTAGAGCGAAAACCACTTAGCGTATGTTTGTGTACTAAGTACATAAACTACGGTGTGTGCATAGCACAAAATAATTTGAGAATATGTTTTACATAAACATTTTGAGATAAATCATGGTTATTGCACACAGAAGATGTGAAACCATACATATTAAGTACCTATCTTGTTAACTCCGGTGTGAGTACAAGTTAAGAGAATTAAGGAAGAGGATTAAGGAGACTTAAGAAATAAGAATATGAGGTATGAGTCGATATGAGACTATGTGGGAGATAAGAATAAGATAACATTATGAGATACAATTTGATATGATTATGAGTTAGGAAATAGTAATGCTATGTGGTATGAGACAATGGAAGTTGGTATGAGATTGATATAGAATTTAGTAGGAATTTAAGTCTTGAGGTAATTACTAAGAGATGAATTGGGAATGTTTGATGGAATGAGTCCACACTTTGGAGAGTATTGATTATGATTAGAAGAACTAAAAAGATAGAAAATTGGACTGAGTGAATTATTTGGATGTTTGAAAATGACGTGGGAGGTGGAACTTGATTTTCTAGGGATCAAGGAAAACCGAACACAAATTGGGGTGGAAGGATAGTTCTACACTGATGCTGATCACATCAGGGTTGGATGATTCCTGAAACTCCCTACCAGTGGTCACAATTAAATCACACTAAGGATAGAGGCCTTAGGATAAAATGAAATTGGAGTTGATTGTTTTTTAATTAGAGGAATTATTCCTCACATGACCTCGTAAAAAGGATTACCTTTTTACTGAGTCTCGCCCATGAAGTCGAGGACGCACGAGCCTTTGTTCGGACCGGTGACATGGGGAGAGCAGCGTGTTTTGTATTCTGGCCCATGGTGACGAGGACGAATGAGCCATTGTCTACGGACCGGTGACATGGGAGAATACGTTGGAAGTTATGTGAATGTTTAATCATCAAAAAGGAACAAAAAGAATTTTGAGTGCTATACATGCGTAAGCATATTGTTGTGATATTTAAGAATAAGCATATGGTGGACCTAAGGATCAATGAATTTAAGTATACATAAGTAGATCTATATGATCTAAGGAATGAGGTAATACATGTATTCTAATGAGATAAGATGCATGAGAACTTTGGGGACAAAGTTCTTTTAAGGGGGGTAGATTGAAATACCCCAAACCCAAGTATGCTAAGTAAACATCAAATTATGATGTAATAAGGCTAGAATATGCCTTAGAAGATGGGTAGACAATTTAAACCAAGGAAAACACAAAAAGGTGTCTTAAGGGCAATTAGGGCAAAAATGTGCTCTAAGCTTGGAGAGACTTGGGTGAGTACCCAAATATCATGACAAGACCTTAGTAATATTCTAATGGTCATTTTAAACCAATCACCGAAGAAAACCAAGTTTGAAAACAAGTTAAAACACAAAATGTGCTTTAAGAAGTCTTAAAGCACATTTTTGAGAAATTGTCTTAGAATTGAGTTTTGAGTGGCTAGATGTCCATCATTACTCTTTAATCACATGTGTACTAATTAGTATCACATTAGGAAGCCTAAATCAATGTGAAATCAAAATTTCAGAAATATGTGCACTAATTAGTGAATAGTGCCAAATAGTGACTAGTTTAAGTTTTAATCAATATAAGCTAATTAGTTGGTCAACAAAGACCATGACTAGCCTTATTTAAGATGGGGTCCGGTTTTCTAAGGGATGAGTCACCCAAGACTTCATCAAATAAGAAGATAAAGAGGAGTAAAGAGGAGTAAAGTAAAAGGAGTTACTATTGCTTTTATAAAGCAAAATATCTCTTATTAGCCTACCTTCTCTCCTCTTCTCCATTCATTCTCTTCTTCCATGGTTTTCTTCATGCTCTTAATCCTCTCAAACCGAGAGAACAAGCTCCATTGTTGCCTCACCTTGCCTTGTCTACAACTCACTTTTAGCTCCAAATCAAAAACTAAACACATATTATTCTTAATTAGCTCAAGCTCTAGCTTTCTATTTTCAAATCCTTCAAAGCTCAAGTTTGGTGCCATGAGAAAACTCCATTGATGGAGGAAAATCAAGTTTGAAGAGCTCATTAGCTTCTCCATTCTCTTAAGGTAAAGAAAATGTAAGAAAAACCATGTTTCCACCACTTCTTCTACATGGCCGAAAATTCCTTCTCATGGGGCTTGTTTTTATGCCTTGCTCTAGCTTGATTTATTCACCAAGGGCTATTGGAGGTCCTATTTCATTCAATGCCCAAGTCTACTTTGAGACTTCAAAGGTAATCATCCACTTTTATGCCTTAGAACACATTTCTAACTTAGGTTTTCATTCCTTGAGGTTAGTGTATTGTTTAGTACTCATATGAGTCATTGAATATTGATTAGAACATTGGCAAGGGGAATTTAAGTGGTGGCCAAGATTCATGCAAGAAGAAGGTCTAAGGAGGAAGTTAAGATAAGCTTGAGAAAACAAGGTAAAATGCTTACCTAATGGTGGTTTAAGTTTTAAGGGATGAGTTTAGGTGGATTCCAATGTGGCTTAGAGCTTACATAGTGTATGGGTTGTATAACCTAAGAAAAAGAGTTTAAACAAGCTTATGAACTTGTGACTAAGGATCCAATGGGAATAAGTTAGTAATATAAGTTTAAGATGGATTTTAAGATCATATACTATAACTACTATGAGGTTGATGAGTATTTGCAGGTTGAAAGCTTTTATATGGGGAAATTCAGTGTTTAAGTTTAAGTCATTTAAGGGCCTAAGAGCCATGTCATTTAAGAGCCTTGGTGCTATGCAATTTAAGATTATTGCAATATAATGAGTTGTTGTGAATGAGTGGTTTGGTGATGAGATGTGATGAGAAAGAACTTGATGTGTGTGAGATGGATGAATGAGGAAAACAATGCATTTGGGCATGATAAGATGCTAGAGAAGCTATGGCGAAATTTGAGTAGAAAACAAAGTGTTTAAGTGGTAGTGGTGAGCTAATATGCCCTAGGGTTTACTAGGGAGCATGAAAGAAAATTGGGTGGAAATGAGTTAACTAAGGAGTTCTTGAGGTTTAGAATGACCTAGAGATGTCTAGGAGGAATTAGAGGATTGGGGTGTATTAAACACACCAAAATCATGATATGAGGAATGTAAGACTTGTGCATAAGTTTTAAGGAGAAGGTATATGCTTAAGGTGATTTAGGTATGAACTTGGGAATATATCAATGAAAGTCTTGGGAAGCTTGCCTAAGTAGTGATGATGTTAGTAGAGGACTAATGAGGTTTAGTTTAGATTGTAATAAGTGGACTTAGGTGATGGAAGAGAAAGGTGAGGGAGAATGTTTGTCAAACGTCAAGGAAAATGACTAGGAATGTAAAAGAGCGTGTGATCATGAGGAAGGTGAGTAAGTGAATAAAAGAATGTATAAGTAAGATCAGAGTTTAGGAGTGATGAGTAACAAATGAAAAGAAGAGAAATTGTGCATGGACATGCAAGATGACCTTGGAAGGTTTAACTAGCAAGATGGAGTGCAATGATGTTAAGGAGGAGTTATATGGGTTGAAAAGAAACACTTGGGATAGTTAAAGTTTAGACAAAATGTACATGTTGGAAATGTAAGGAATTATATGACAAATGTTAGGAGTGTTGTAAGAATTTAGTAAATGTTTGAGAAGATCTTTGGAAGTTGTTTGGAGAGTTTGGTGGAAGTTCTAAGGTGAGTTTAAGTGCCTAAATGGTATTAGGACACATGGGGGAACTTGTGGAGAAGTTTGGAGTCAAATGGGAATTTAGAAATAAGGTTCTGGAGCCGACCGACCTTGGACCAGACCTGCAAGGTCGGTCGAGCTCAGTTTACACTGCCGGAGAAAGTTTCTGGAACCGACCGAACTTGGGGACCGGACTTGCAAGTTCGGTCGGGCTTGTAATTTGTGAAGAAATTGAGTCCTGGAATCGACCGAACATGGGACCGAACTTGGCAAGTTCGGTCGGGCTTAAATATCCCACGGGGAAACTCTCGGGAATGGACCGACCTTGGGACCGGACTTGCAAGGTCGGTCAGGGTAGAATTTTCAAGCGGTAATATGTTCTGGAATGGACCGACCTTAGGTAAGGTCGGTCGGAAGTTCGGTCGAGCCAAAAAAATAAATAAATAAAAAAAGAAATTTTGAATTCTAAGGATGGTAATAGGTAATAAGGTGTACCTTTGGTAGGGTGGTAATGATTAGGACCCTAAGAACTTAAGGGATTAAGTTAAGTTAAGTATAAACTTAAAAGTTTAAGGTTAAGTTGTAAGATTAAGTTGTAAGACTTAAGAGGTGATAGGTTGGGATCGTTGAGTAAGTTAAGTAAGTTAAGTAGGTTAAGTAAGTTGAATTAAGTTAAGTGATTAACAACCTAAAACTGAATGAATGTTTTAGGACTTGGGAATTTGGACTCCGGAAGAGAGTAAGCAACCGAACGACCAACGGTGAACGATACAGTTCTTCTTGTGACCTGCTTGCTAACGAGGTGTCCCTCGGCTTGTGTGCTATTTGTTTTGTGTGCTCACTAAACAAGATAAATCATGCAACCGAAATATTATGATTATTGTATTATTGTGTGATGTTTGAAAACTAACACAACATATCGTGGGAACTTACTAACCAACGTTTAGTAAGGAATCGAGTGAGACTAAGGAATGCTCCCTAATATGGGTTGATATAAACCGAGAGAGGTTAACCAACAAACATGGTCTTGAGACTATTACTAACTGGAACTTGAGTGAGGAAACCCGGGACCGATCTCCGGTCATGCATGCTAAGGAAAAAGGGGGACGGTATCTGAATCAGATCCGCCCTCCGCTTAAGGACTTGTCTTCGGACTTGTAGCCTAGGGCCGGTTGCCGGCTCAGCTACGCTGGATCCCGTCCAGAGTAGGTGGCATTAAGATGGTGCGGTGGGATCACCTAAATCCCAGGTTCGAATTAAGCTACAACCATTCCCTTCCAGGAACGGTTGTATTCTGAGATTAAGTTGAGATTAAGATTAAGGTAAGGTTATGATGAGTTGCAACCATTCCTCTTTAAAGGATGGTTTGTATTATTAAGATTAAGATAAGCTACATCCACTCCTTATTAAAGGATGGTTGTTTCTAAGATTAAGTTAAGACTAAGATTGTGGTGAGATAAGGATGGACTAAGGTTAAGATGGAACATTACTTAAGGAGTTAAATAAACAACTCTCTAATTAAGGGAACACATTTAAGTTGTTCATTGTGTGTGAACTTTGATTGTTCATTGTTGGTTTGTTGTTTACTGCACTTACTATTATGTTGTGCATCTAATCAACCTCCATGCTATCGACAATTAGTCGTCGTAGCCACGTTAGCTTGGGGGCCATGAGAGGATCGTACCAGCATTCGTGCTGACCCCCTTTGGGGGCTGTTTTTACTACACAGGTGTACATCAGGAGGCGGCCGTCGCGAGAGTAAGAAGAGGATACAAGTGTTAAGGATTAAGTGTGGCCTACTAGTTGTGCATGTAGTATCGCAATTGAGTTAGTAAGATGTATAGGATGTGAGAGGATTGTGAGAAGAATATGTATTTGGTAAGGTGGTTATGTACTAATGTTCGGTATATTCTGTAGCCTGACCGTGGCAAGGTCCTGGAGTGTAAAGAATTCCGCTGTGACATGTATATATATATGCTGTTAAGTTGCGAGACCACATTTGGATTGAGTTGGGGTGTTACAATGTAGGTTAGAGCTAGCTTTTAGTATTTAATTTCTATTACTTTGTCACATCTAATCTTAGCCTTGACAATCCTAGATTAATCACATGCCCACCTCCCATTGATTTGGTGCAGGATTTTCGGAAGTGGGGTAGATTTAATTTGTCTCGTCTTATTCAATATGCAACTAGCATGCGCATAGACATGTAGTAGCTAACTTCATTATATTACATCATGCATATTCAAAGCTATACGCATCATACTTTGTGCAGATTTCTTGTTTGATTAGCACCAATGTATTACCGTGAATCATTGGTGAGTATATCGCATACTCTTTTTTTTTTTCTAAACCCATAAGTACTACCGTAATGTATAGAGCTTATTAGGTAGATTTTAATCTTAGCATAATAATGTATACATATATATAAGGTGGGTATATTAGGTAGTTAATTGTTTTACTAAGGGAAAGTGTATAAAACATGTCCAAATATGCCATATAAAATCGGCATTAATGTACAGATTTTTGGACTTGTAAACTTTGTGTTTTAATTGGTGTTATAACATTTCCTAAGGATTTATGATGTATACTAAATATCAAGATTATGTAACATAAGTTGTTACATTGTCTAAATGTGTATATCAATTTATTTTAGTCTCTCTCTCCTTTACTCTCTAATGGCTGTTTGAACTCTTGTATACCTTGGGATGGGGTTTCTCCCCAAAATCCCCAAATTGCTTTTGTAAACCTAACTCATCTTTTGTAGTTGTTTTCTCCTCATCAATTCTTAATTAATGCTTTAGATTTGATCTCCTATTGCATTTATTGTGGTTTCTTGCGAAATTATATCTTGAGCTTGGGATTAGAAAAATTGGGGATGAACCCTAATTAATTTCCATTTCTCTAGATTAGGGAGTGGAACTTTAGGGCTATTGTTAGGAGTTTGAAATTAATGCTCTCTAGTGACTCTAGCCTTTCTTGAATTGGGAGGGTGTGATTAATTAGGTAAGATTGATTAGTCCATGATTTGGAGAATCTTTACATTAGCTCTAATAGACAACTTAGTGAGGTAGAAATGAGGGCATATTTGGGTGATTTAGGAGATTCCCACTATCCCTTGGGATATACACCTATCTTAGATTAATTATTTTAACTTTATTGTTTTTCTTCAATTTCCAATATCAATCAAAAACCCAAAAACCCCTAGTTTACATTTATGCACTTTTATATATATCTTCTTGCACATTTACTAAGCTTATAATTAACTAAATTGTTACGAAGTCCTTGTAGATACGACCTTATTGTACTACAATGATTGAGTTCACTGCCCATAGTTAACAATTTAGTTTCACTACTATTCTGCACAACAGGAATACCATGCAAGAGATGGGGGAGCAGTAAATCACACCATTGACAGGTGTAAATCACGCCATTGACAGGTGTTATCTCTCGGATAAGTACGCTCTGCATTTGGATGAGGTTAATTCATGGAGGCGCATGAGGAAGAGCCGCTCTAGTCCCACCTTCACCATAGAACAACTTCCACCAACAGTCTTACATGGTGCACGCCCTTACTTCCCTTTGTTTCCAGAGACGATGGATTAAAGGTCAAGAAAAGAGGGGGCTCCATGACGTGGATAGGAAATAATCATCCTACTTAGGTGCCCGATTGTCATATTCATCATCGACAAATTAGAACCTCACTGCATGATCATGATGGTGCTTGGGACTTCCTTCAAACTCCAAATCACCTGCTTCAGGAGCCTGTCACGTGCAAAAGCGAAACTCCCATTGAAAGTTACGATGTTGGAGAGCATGGTGTCATTGACTACCAAGGAAAGACTAACTTGTTCTTTAGATACATATCAAATCCACCATAGGTGATGAACAAAGTACCTACTAGATAGTAGAAATAATATAACAAGCTGAATAATAATTAAAAATTTCATGAGCGTCTTCTATCCTAATATAGAGCTAAAAAGATCTAATGACGATGGATAGAAAAATTAGAATAATGCCATCCTAGAAGGATAGTATTAAAGATGAGTTTTTTCAAAGAGAAGTCAAGAAAGAGAATCACTATATGCCATTCAAAGGACCAAGAAAGCGGACAGGATAGAGCACTCCCCTAGACGACTCGTTTTAGTAGACTACTCGGTTAAAATAATTTAAAATTAATGATTTAAATTTCTCTTAATAGAGTGAACTGAACGTTGATGTCCACACCGTATTTTTCTATTTTTTCTGATGTGCCTACTTATTTTGGTCAACTAATGAGGACAAATAAATTATTCTACCGAACTGGACTGATTTGAGTTCAGCAATGTAGAAACAAAGAGATTCCACATTTTTACTATTAACTTCTCTACATTTTCATGTGCAGTTTTGTACATAACCAAGAGTTACTGTAATTAGTTGCATCGCTTCACATCAAATCGTCGTTACGAATTATTGATAGCTACATAAATGTTTGTTATGTAGGATGACAAGTGATTACATGTAAATTTAACATCAACGAAATATACATCTACTTGTTTCAATTTGTCTATATTAATATCATGTCAATTTTTTTAATAGATCTTACAGCCCGTTAGGATAGGACTGAGCGAAATAGGTAAAATATCAGATTGACAAAGTGATCCAATTACGATATCGGAACACACCAAAGGACTTGTCTACCCCATATTAAAAAAGTTCAACTTCGAACTGCACTTACATAAGCATGCCATCAGGAGGAAAGCGCAAATATCACTTCACTTCCCTAAATTGTAAGCATAGGCAGATTGTGAGTTCACCCCAAGAAAAAAAGGGTATAAGCAGTAGATTCGTATAAAAACGACGTTCGCGGAGCATCATAACCAGTACTACTATTACCAAAGGAAAACACTCATTTCATTTCATCAAACTCATGTATCTACATAACAAGTAGGAACCATGTCCACTAGCGGTCATCATCACCAATTACCGCAGAACCAACCACAACAACTCAAACAGACAATCTAACAGCAAAACACCACACACACACAGACAGACGTCACCTCACCATCTCCCTATTTCATCCCGAAATCTGAATCGACTTCACTTCAGGTTTCTTTTCTTCAATCTTCGGTACAGTAACAGTAAGCACACCATTCTCCATCCCTGCCTTAACTTCCTCCATCTTAGCATTTTCAGGTAACCTAAACCTCCTCATAAACTTCCCGCTACTACGTTCCACACGATGCCATGTATCATTCTTCTCCTCATGTTCTCTGTTCCTTTCTCCACTGATCATTAGGACTCGATCATCCTCCACTTCAACCTTCACTTCCTCCTTCTTCATCCCAGGGAGATCAGCTTTGAAGATGTGTGCCTCGGGAGTCTCCTTCCAGTCTACCGAGTGTTGACTATACCGGAAGTGTCGCGGTTAGTTAAGGCGGTGGAGGTAGGGAAATCGGGGAAATTCATTCCCTGAAATGGATCCCATATGTCCATGGAGAATGGATCGAATACGTTGCTTCGACGACCGCCGAAGACGGTAGGGATCAGCGACATGGTTTATCTTATTTGTTGGTTGATTTGAAGAGTAGAAGTGATTTCTTGATAGAGACTGAGGTTTCGAAGTATGATTGAAGTGTTGTGTTCAGATAATTTTTGATGGAGTGTCGAAGCGCGAGGGAGGGTATTATAGATCTCCATGGGGATGGAGATGGAGATTTCTGGGCCTTTCTACGCTACGGCGGGAACCGTCGCGGCGCGTTACATGAAAAAATTTCTTTTTTTTTTCTGAGAAAGAGAGATCTAGATTTTTCTTTTTGGAAAGAAAGAGGGATCTAGATATCGGTCGCGGACAGTAGTCGACGCTTCTATAATCTTCTGGCTAACGTTTTGGTCTTAATCCATTAAACGTAAGTCGGTGGTTGCGCCCAATTTCGGGCTATACTTTTAGGCCCAACTGTAAATTTAAGTGCAACCCAAGTGATTGATCCAGAGATTGAACAAAAGAAACCGAAATACATTTTGAGTTTTTAAAGTTATCTACCCAACAAACAATATATTTAAACATCAGATAGATGCCAATTTGATAGTAAATTTTATCACCAACATAGCACGACCATATATCAACAGAAAGTTTTATTCCAATCATTGATTGGTTCTCAAATTTCCAAATTGTCCAGACTAATCAAAAGAAAGCATAAACGTCGGTCTTTAGTTTGGTGGCAGCTACCAGGTAATTACTTCTCTTAAATAACACGTGCGCGCTTAATGAAGTATATGCAACAACAAAATATAAGGTCTTGAAATCATACAAGCACAAGCAATAACCTAAGTCATGGACCAAATCGTATTCGTATCCAACTCCATGGACTAATAACAACTTGTATAAGTGAAAAGAAAATTTTTAGAAGATGATAGTCAATGGATCAACAGCTTGAGACAAGAACATAATAATTCACGACAGAAGAATCGGATTTATGATCAAACTAAATGAGAAGTTTTCGAAAATTCACTTTTTAACTATTTGTTTCGTTTTTAAATTGAATTTTGATAATAACTAAATCACAAAGAAAATCCTTTATCATCCAAAAACTATGCCTTCACTAACCAAACACATTTTCTATCCACTAAAAGAGCTTGTCACGTCCAAACCCTGATTTTATCCCATCTTTTGCTTACTGAGCACATATTTGAGATTTTATGATTTGTACCAACTTTTACCCTTATGATCAACCCTTGGTATATAAGGAACTCTTCCTTAAGCCTAAGACACACATTTAAAAGCTACAAAAATCCAAAAGAAAGGTTGTCATGAAAAATTTCCTTATCTCTAAACAAAAGCTCTTTAAAAATTTGAAGAAAGAACCCTAATCTATCTAGAAAAGTTCCACTCGATAATCTACCCGTGAAGCGTTGTCAAGAGCGAAGGAGGGACCACCAGAAAGCACCCAAAATCTTGGAGGACATTCCTCATCCCAAACCGAAGGAATAACTTGAAGCTTTCAAAAATAAAGGCGATGCTACCAAGAGCTCAAATCAGGTGAAACAACCATGAAACTTTAAACCTATAACCTCTTTTTACCTCCGAAAGTTGTTTTCAATTATTAATTAGGTTAAAACTAACCTCTCTTCTTTGCTCATGTTCTTCGTGCTTTTACTTTTATTTTACTTTTTCTCCCATGAAATACCCGAACTTAAATATGGTGATTAAATAATTCTAATATGGTATTTATGGGCCTAATAGTGCCTAAAGAGTATTGGTGAAGAAAATAAAACCAAAAGAAAAGAGAAAACGCTTAAAAAGCGAAAAACGCAAAAAGGAGCGTTAAGAGACCATAAGAGGAATATGACCTTGACAAGAGTCTAGGATAGATGTACAAGGCTTAATAATGCCTAATTAATGTACGGGAACAATTCCCGAAGAAAACGGATCCAAATAATGTGTTAAAACGCTAATAAAGCTTTAGCACACGTTTTTCGAGAAAACCCGAAAACGTGACTTTGAGTGGTCAAACGAACCCGTAAAAATTATAGTCAACCAAATAACTATAATTAAACATTAATGGAAGCTTAAGAACCATTAAAATTAATCAAACGAGAAAATTCCGGAAAAAGGGCTCTGGTAAGTGAATAGTGTAAAAACGGGGACTTATGGGGTGTTAATTGTAAATAGCCCAAAATACTCCTCTCCCCTTGGTAATTAAAATGCTGGAATTCATCTGTGTGTGGGTATACCCACGTTGCCAGCCTATTCTAACCCCCTCACTCACTAAAAATAAAAGCAAATAAAGTAAACAAGTACAAAAGCTACTTTATTTTCTCTCTCTCCCATTCTCCTCTTGTCTCTCACGTACTCCCTCCTCCACATCTGAACTTTCTTCTTGCTCCCAAGCCTCCATGGCGATTTGAACAAGCTCCCACAACTCCTCTCTTCACCTCCATTTTTGAAGGCTCAAACAAGCTCCAAAAATTACAAAAATTGTACCATTGAACTTCCCTCACTTAGGAGATCAATTCCCTCTTTTCAAAATTCAAAAATCACCACTTTCATCTCCATGGGTAAAGCTCATTGACGGCTTGAAGAGCACCATTGTAAGCTGGAACAGCTCCTTGTTGGTTTGAGGTAAGAAAGTAGTTCAAAATCCCTCTTTTTCTAGCTTTCTTCACAACCGAAAATTCTAGATTTTGAGCCTCTTGTGCTTCTTGATCTAGCCGATTTTGGCATTTGAAAGGAGCTGGAACCTTGTGGTTGAGCTAGCCAAACATTCCATCTAGTGATTGAAAGGTAATCACTCATTTTTGAGCTTCAAACTCCTCTTAAATTCTAGGGTTTATTCTAGAGTTGTGTATTTACTAGCATTGTTGTGTATTTCATTGGCTATGGGCTGTAGCATGGCCGATTTGAATCCATGAAACAAGGAAAACAAGAATAAGAAGAGAAGAGGAGAATTAAAAAGGAACTTGGAGGATTAAGGTAAAAAGCTTACCTTAATGTTTATTTTGATTTCCTTAGTATATGGAATGGGTTAAATTAAATAATGAACCCAAAATAAGTAATGCAATGTATTTGGTTGAGGTTAGAGAAAGTTTGTGAATTGATGTTTGGATTGAAGGCCTTAGAGCCAAGTAATTTGAGTATGTGTATTGGTATTGTTGTTTAAGGAAGTTTTGGTAAATTATGATTGCTTGAGTGCTGGTAGGACCCTTGTATGGGTGTGGCTAATTGGATTGATTTTGGTGAGAATGGATGGATTTGGGAATGTAAGGATTGTAGGCAAACTATGGCGAAATTTCGATAGAAACCGAAGGAGTTTTAGGTGATGAATGTGGGGAGAATGACCTAGGGTTAACTAGGTGTATGTAGAATTGATTTGGTTGGAGTAATCAACCTTGGATGGTAGTTGAAGTCTTGGAAATGAAAGAGTAAAAATCTATTGCAAAGAAGGTGTTTAAGTGTTTTGAATTTCTAGGAAAAAGGCTTATGGAGCATGACCTTGGAAATGAATATAAAACTTGGGTATAGTTATTGAAAATGGTTATAAAGGATTTGGAATGGTCAAAATGGGTGGGAACAAGAGGTAGGGTGTCAAGAGAAGTTTAGAAATGCACTAGAGTGCATAAGTGTAATGAGTATTGAAGTTTGTAGAAATTGAGCAAGGATTTGAGATAATTGAGTAATGATTTGAGGAGGTTTAGAGCATGATTAAGAGTGTTTTAAGGTGGTTAAACATGTTAGAAAGCATGTGGAAGGTTAGGGAAGAAATTGGAAGAAGATTGGAGTTGAAACCAAGTCAAAATGAGCATTCTGCCTTCGACCTACCCAAGGGCTGGGTCGGTCGGTGGGTCGGTCGGACTAGAATCGCTTTCTGACTCTGACCTACCCAGGGGTCTGGGTCGGTCGGACCCAGACACAAAAAAAAATTAAATTTATTAGACATATAAGTATATACTTGTACATATATATGTATACATATAGATATGTGTAAATGAGGCATTTGTGCTAGAAGTAATGAAGAAGTTGTAAACTTAAGAACACTTGAGTAAATCTAAGGATAACGGGATAACGGGGTTAAGTACGGGAGTATTAGTTTTACATACTGTAGTACCTTATATTAATAGAAATGTTTGGAACGTTATCTGTGGAACGAGTGCGAACCAAGGAACAGGAGGTCACACGGTAAAGTTAAACCCCGGTGTAAGGTATGATTTTCTCATGCCCCGTATGCTAACCGAGCTACGTTGATTTGTGTGCTTGTATGCCGGCTAATCAAGATTAAAGCATAAAAACTGTTTATTTCCTTTCATTGTATGTCTTGCTGTATGATGTATAAGCTAACCCTCCTTGGATGATTGCGTGGCCTAACTTAGTGCGTAGACCGACTCATAGATGAGTCTTGTTGATTAGCGACTCGTAGGAAGAGTCAAGTTGTGAATTAATGGAAACGTAGAGACGCACTAAAACTAACGAACCGAGAAACGATAACGCAAACCTATGAACTCACTAGAATGTGAGAGAGAGTACGGGATTAGTAAACTCCCGATAACAGTTAGAGAACCGAATCAATTTAATCCACCTAACGATAAATAGTGGAAGTATATAAGTAACCTCTACTAGAGGAATTAATGATGGTGCAAGACATGAATCATGAGAGTAGTAAAGAATGATAAGGGATCTCCAAATCCCTTAGGAAAATAGTCGACCCACAATGAGAGGAACCGACTAGTATAAACAATGTCCCGAACATGAGAGTAATCTATACGTTGGGGGAACCCTTAAATCTGAGATTACTAGACATTGGTAATTCCTAAGCTAATAGAGGTTATCGAGAGAGATGCTTCTAGGCTAATCCATGAGATTGTAAAATAACTCCGAGAGAGGAGTGTTAGGAATTTGAGTAGTTCGGTAAAAACGGACATTTGAGTATTGGAGGAGCTAAGTGTATAGCCCCGTTGTATTTGTAAGCCCTGTGACGAGTCTTGTGTATGACTCCGCCCGGAGGCTAAAAGTAATGAGTATTGAGTAATGTGTATGTATGAGTAAAGTAATGAGTATTGAGTAAGGACTAAGTATGAGTATGTAATGAGTATCGAGTAATTAGTAAGTACGAGTAAGGTAATGAGTATGAAGTACTGAGTATGTATGAGTAAAGTAATGAGTATTGAGTAAGGAGTGAGTATTGGTAAAATAGTGAGTATTGAGTAAAGCACGAGTAAGGTAATGAGTAAGGTAACGAGTGAAGTATGAGTAAAGCAACAAGTAAGAACATGAGTTGTGTAAGCCCTATGAACCCGAACGGGGAGAAAGAGAGCATCCGATTAAACCGAATGAATGAATAACTAATATGAACGATTGACTGACGAATTGTCTTCCCTAGTAAGTATTGAATCTTGTATATGTATGTAAGTATTGATGCTTGTATTGTCGTAGTATTAGTATGTATGTATGCATGTAAAACGAACTCCATGTATATTCGACCCAAAGTAGTCGGCATACCCCGGTTAGCACGCGAGGTATGCGAATTTCATATGCAGCAATTTGCTGAGCCCCTAGGGGCACCATTTTTATTTACAGGTACTTCGAAGCCGACCACCGTTCGAGAGTGTAGGACGGGGTTGCTGTATAAGCATGAGTAGTTGAGTAATAAGAATGGTATTGTAATGTAATGCGAAATTGTAAGTCCAAATTGTATCGGTAGTTTGAGGATTGTAGTAGACTCGGTATGGTATTGAATTGGAGTTTGTATTTGGATTATGATTCGGGTATGTAATGAGAAGCAATGTATTGTGTAGAGTACTCGGTATATTCAAGTCATCAGACCGATAGTATGTAGTATTGTAACTGGCCTTGTTAGTCACGTGGGTGACTAACGGCATTGTACACCCGCCGTTGTGTATGTAATATCCGCTGCGAAGGTAAGTAATTGTAAAGAAATGACGGGTTTAGCGGTAGGGGTGTTACAAAAAGTGGTATCGCTCTGATGGATGAAATACCGAGTTTAGGAAAATACCGAGTTAGGAATTAGAGACTTAGGGCTAAGGGTTGAGTGTTAGCTTGTGAGGTACGCTAGATAGGAACTTCCGTGTGTACCGAAAGCCTACAACAACCATACCCGCCCTCCGCAACCCACAGTATTAAGTTGGGAGAAGAATGCCAGAGAGATGGAAAGACCTCGCACACTCGGGTAAAACCCGATCTGGCAGTTACCAATAAATCTTGTAAGGAGAAGAACCAGTCATACGGTAGATTCCAGGAACTGGAAATCCCGGAGACGGTTCCCGTTGGAACAACAACAACCGTAGTTAATGACTGCAGATTGAAGATCCTAAACACAGGATAATGAAAGTTACGGCACCATGGGGCGACGTGCTTCGCAGTCGCGAGAACCATGAGTAGCCAGCAAGAAGAGGAGCACAACCGTGCAATAACTTCCCGAGACAAGAGAGTCTACGAACTGTAATGCTTGATAATACCAACAACGGTATACAAACCGACTATGGAATTAGTCAAGGTTGGATTAACCCCAAACCTACACGCCAAGAGGCCGTAATAACCGAGCGACATAACCCAGACAACTATGAAAGTATTCATAAAACATACACCTATAGTACTACAACGTGGTTCCTAAGGATAAGTCAAGTCTCGACAACCGCAGTGAAGGTGTGAGACACCCGGACTGACGACAACCATGTCAAGATCACTGGGAAGCTAACCAGGTAACCGATCACTAAGATCAAAAGATCAAAGGAAGATCTAATAAGACCCCCAAATTTGGACGGAAACGATACCGTAACCGGTACACATTAACCTGAAAAATAACCTACCCGCGCACTTGCCCAGGGCAAGGGCAGCAGAGGTAAAACAGTTGGAAGACCTTCAATGACCGACAAGTACTTACTCAGGTACCGCTATGATGACGAATGGAGTAAGTATAGGATCACTAATCCGAAGAACTTGAAACAACTAAACCTTGGAAAGGCCTAACGGCCCGACCACTGTACTAAGAACATACCAGTCAGCGAGAAGCTGGACTTGGTCAAGACCTCAGACATGGCAACGCCATGAAGAATTCCTTTTAACACCGAATTGTTACTTCAAAACCCAAAATTTTACTGTCAAAACCACAAACCCTTCTTTTAAACCTCAGATTTTTTTTAAACCAAACCAAAGGAATTACGGTGAGTATCATAGAATGATACAAGAGGAGTTGACAATAGAATACTTCACCTAGGCGTTTGACGAGCACTACGAGTGTACCCAAATACGGGACGTGGGATGACCGCACTCCGAAGGAGCTTGCTAGCCTGACAGATAGTCAGGTAAGTGGTAACGTGCCAATAAGGTACCCCACATATGTACACAAGTGGTGTACGAAACACGGGAAGTAGATGACTCCGTTCTACGGACCATAAGTAAATTCAAACTAGAACAGTTGGACATCTCGAACGAGCAAAGGAAACTCAGATAAGCTTACAAGCTAAAGGAGTCAAGAACTCACTCTAGGAGAACCATTAAGAGTTAAGAAGTGCGAGAAGCACAAACAATTGAGTAAAGACATTGGATATGTCCCAAGAAATCTTAAAGCAAATATGGGATAGCCGGGATGAATACCCAGTCTAAACCCGGTAAGGCAAATGCCTAACACGAACACTCCAATGTTCGATGGACAAGATGACATACCAAAGTGATCATATAAGGTACCGGAAAATACCATCCATCACCGAAGAGAATATCAAACCAGTTATAAACATAAGAAAAAACATTGATGGCCTACCCTAAGAACGGGAGACTGTATAACCCTCAACGGGATAGCTCAGATCCAGAACCGCAAGGTAAAATAACAGACTGGACATACTCATAAATATCAGCCAGATGTAATGGCATAATCAACAACACCCAGGATCAATCCATAAAAGGGTATCAAGTCAACACAGTTGAGCGAAATGTCGTGATGAGAACACAATAATCACAACGAACACTCGGTTAGAACACCGAAGGGATCCCACTTGACAAGGGATACCCTAAATTAATAAATGGTACCGACCAATACCAAGATACTTAAAGGGTCTCCAACAAACAGAAGCGTGATGCGACGATCTCGTCATGGAGCCCAGTATCACCTCTAAACCCAATGATGGCTTACGGAGAAGTAACCACTTGGGAACAGCCTATGATGAGCAGAGTTCTAGGCAATATGGCTAGTATGCCATGAAACTATTACAATACATAATTCAACTGTTGCAAAACCCATTGTGAACCATATGGAGAAGGGTCAAGGATGGCACCAGTAAAAGGTTAATAACCAACGAGCAAGATACCCCTCATTATTGTGGTACCGCAAGAGCGGTGAACATACAGATTCCAAAGAAGAGGATACTATCAATAAATGTCTAAAAATATATCCCTTTCAGAACTACTAATGTAGTGAAGCTTGAGCATACAATATTAGCGATGTAAAATAAGCTTCAATAGCAATTGTTGACAACCAAGGAGTAACCGGTTTAGAAGGAACACGATATGTGGGAACGTAAAGTATAAGTAAATAACGCTCAAGGAACTCAGAAGTATAAATGCTGAACCATGGTATAAATAATGGAAATGCATGAGCTGAAGCTAGCAACAGCGGATGCCATGTAAACCGATACTCTAGAATCAGTAAGAACATGGTGCGCAGCAGGCGACCAATGTATGTGAATAATCACCCAATGCTATGGAGTTGTTCAAAACGAGATGGCAGACAGACCGGGCAACAAGCTAGGAGTCTGTACCAAATGATGAAGCACCTCACAAAGAAGTAATGTTCATTCCTATTGTGATCACATAAGAGATTTACTGTCAAGGGTTTACGCCTCTGCACTCTGTAGGACTGAGTGTTTTGGTATTGCACTTGTGCAGTTAATGATCTAGTGGGATAGCTAGGAATATGGGAAAATGTAAATCGTGGTAAATTCTTCCTTTCACCAACGAACATGGCATAAGCCAGTTAAGCAAAAGCTTAGAAACAAACCGTGCGGCCTAAGGCCAAAGAAGCACGAAGAGTGTGAAACACACCAACAATCACAAGATGTGAATTCCATTGGAATAAAAAGTGAAAGGAGACTTAAGAAAATCACTAGGACCGACGCATAGAAAATGCAAGGTCATACAAGTAAAGAACACTTGTACTGAACTAGAGGAACTGGCATAATTCAGAAGCTACTGACAACAGAGGAAGCACTACAACTAAGTAGTGGCTCAACCTCAACCGACAATAAGTCGGAGGAACCAAGTGAATGATCACTATAATACACAGCAGTATGTATATAGATTTCCAAAGAGCTGGATAGAAAATCCGAAGCTCATTGAACTCGCGTACGGTAAAAGAAATACCACGCTTGATTGAATAAACCTCATTCCCAAGATAAAAGGGATAAAAAGGTGATGTATAGCACGTTAAAGATAACAAGAAGGGCGAATAACCCAAGTTATCAGGGTCGCGCAGCAGAAGCTAGTGGGCCCAGAATTCTAAGTGAAATACACCTAGTGAAGGAAAGGTTAATCATCATTGCCTTAAAGCCATTTAGGCTAGAACCGAACCCGGTTAAGAGTTGAACAACTCCGATGAAAATTCTTGACGCAGGGACTAGCCGGTAATACGGTTAAGACCCATTGATCAGGAACATTGTATAATAGAACGCATGGAAGCTGAACCACTCCATGACGACTGAATGCCTTCGACCAATGTTCAATGTTGACACATGGTAGATTACGTGGGTGTAATCCCTTTTTTGAGGGGGGTAGAGCGAAAACCACGAAGTGTATGTTTTACCTGACAAGTGTGTAAACTACAATGCGCATAGCGCAAAAGTATTTGTTTTGATGATTGATACTTATGTTACATAAACATTTGTATTCACTTATCGTGTAATTGTGGTTATTTGGGAAATAAGAAGTGGAAAGGAGTTGAGAAACTCCAGGGGAATGAGAACCCCTATTGGTAATAGTATGAGGAATGAGTACATATGGGAGATTTGAGGAGTATAAATCGGTATGGAACCGATGTATATGGTGAGTATAAATCGGCATGAAACCGATGTATTTGACGAGTATAAATTGGAGGATAGAAAATTAATTGGATATTATACCTTTGAATTTCTAAAGTATAGTAGTTGGAGATGATGTAGTAATAATTGATGAGACGATTAGTAAGTGAGTAAGTGAATTCTAGAAATTGGAAAATGTATGTGTGTGATTATGAGTAGAAAGATAAAAAGATAGAAAACGGAACAATGTTTGACTATTTGACAGGGTGAATTGAGGTGGGAGGTGGAACTTGATTTGCTAGCGATCAAGGGAAACCAAACACAAATTGGGGTGGAAGGATAGTTCAACACCAATGCTGATCACATTGGGGTTGAAGGACTCTGGAAGCTCCCTATAAGTGGCCACAAGTAATAACGCTAGTAATAGGTGTAATTAACATAAATGGGATTTGGGAGATGTATGCAAGTTTTCAAAATGAATTCCCAAAACTAATTTGGTACAATGTTTTTCTTCAAACTTGAGAATGAGGATCAGTTTTGAAACCGCTCCCACGGGCGCTAGTGGATCTTTCATGGCTAGGCACCGGTATTGAAATACCCCAAACCTAAGTATGCTAAGCAAACATCAAATTATGATGTAGTAAGGATAAAATATGCCTTAGAAAGATTGGTAGACAATTTTAACCAAGGAAAACAAGAAAATGCCTTAAGGGCAATCAGGGCAAAAACGTGCTCTAAGCTTGGAGAGACTTGGGTGAGTACCCAAATATCATGGTAAGACCTTAGTAATATTCTAATGGTCATTTAAATCAATTAGCAAAGAAAACCAAGCTTGAAAACAAGTTAAAACACAAAATGTGCTTTAAGAAGTCTTAAAGCACATTTTTGAGAAATTGTCTTAGAATTGAGTTTTGAGTGGCTAAATGTCCATCATTACTCTTTAATCAACATGTGTACTAATTAGTATCACATTAGGAGGTCTAAATCAATGGGAAATCAAAAATTTCCCGATTATGTGCCTTGATTAGTGAATAGTAACTATTTAGTGACTAGTTTAAGTTTTAATCAATATAAGTCAATTATTGGTCAACAAAGACCATGTTAGCCTTATATTAAGAGGGTGGCCGGTTTTTATGTGGGGAGTCACCACATGAGTCATCAAATGAGAAAGGAAAAGAAGAGATAAGTAAAGAAGTTACTATTTGCTTATTAAAGCAAAATATCTTATATTAGCTCACTTTTCTCCTCTTTCCTTCATTCTCTTCACCCACGGTTTCCTCTTCTTCTCTCTGTTCCAAAACCGAGAGAGCTGCTCTTCCATGGTTCTCCATCTTCAATCACTTGCCAAATACAACTCCAAGCTCCAAATCCAAAACAATTGCATATTGTCTTAGTTAGGTCAAGACCTAGCTTTCTATCTTTTCAAATCTTGCAAAGCTCAAGTTTGGTGCCATGAGAAGCTCCATTGATGGAGGAAAATCAAGTTTGAAGAGCTCATTAGCTTCTCCATTCTCTTAAGGTAAAGAAAATGTAAGAAAAACCATGTTTCCATCATCTCTTGTACATGGCCGAAAATTTCTACTCTGGGGCCTTGTTTTAATGTCTTGTTCTAGCTTGATTTATTCACCAAGGACTAGTGGATGTCCTATTTCATTCAATGCCAAAGTCTACATTGAGACTTCAAAGGTAATCATCCACTTTTATGCCTTAGAACACATTTCTAACCTAGGTTTTTATTCCTGGAGGTTAGTGCATTGTTTAGTACTCATATGAGTCCTTACATATTGATTAGAACATTGGCAAAAGGAATTTAAGTGGTGGCCGAGATCTATGCAAGAAGAAGGCCTAAGGAGGAGATTAAGATAAGCTTGAGAAAACAAGGTAAAATGCTTACCTAATGGTGGTTAAGATAAGGAATGAGTTTTAGATAAATACCAATGTGGCTTAGAGCTTACATTGTGTATTGGGTTATATAACCTAAGGAAAAAGAACTTAAACAAGCTTATGAACTTGTGATTAAGGAGCTAATGAGAATGAGTTAGTAATATAAGGTTAAGGTGGATTTTAAGAGCATTATAACTACTATGAGATTGATGAGTGTATTTGCAGGTTGAAAGCTTATATATGTGGGAAATTCAGTGTTTAAGTTTAAGTCATTTAAGGGCCTAAGAGCCATGTCATTTAAGAGCCTTAGTGCTATGCAATTTAAGATTATTGCAATATCTTGAGTTTGTTGAGAATGGTTGGTTTGGGTGATGAGATATGATGAGAAAGAACTTGATGTGGTGAGATGGTTGAATGAGGAAAACAATGCAGTTGGGCATGATAAGATGCTAGAGAAGCTATGGCAAAATTTGAGTAGAAAACAAAGTGTTTAAGTGGTAGTGGTGAGTTAATATGCCCTAGGGTTTACTAGGGAGCATGAAAAGAAAATTGGGTGGAAATGAGTTAACTAAGGAGTTCTTGAGGTTTAGAGTGACCTAGAGATGTCTAGGAGGAATTAGAGGATTGGAGTGTACTAAACACACCAAATCATGATATGAGGAATGTAAGACTTGTGCATAAGTTTTAAGGAAAGGTGTATAATGCCTTAAGAGATTAGGTATGAACTAGAGAGTAAGACAATGAGAGTTTTGAGAACCTTGTGCAAGTGTGATGATGTTAGTGGTGGACTAGTAAGGTTTAGTTGAATGGTAATGTGTGGACTTGGGTGATGGAAGTGAAAAGTAGGAGGATGTTGTAAGTCATCAAGGAAAATGACTAGGAATGTAAAAGAGCGTATGATCGTGAGAATGGTGAGTAAGTGAGTAAAAGGAGGTGGAAAGGTCCAAGGAGGGTGTAGTATAGTTAAGGTAAGAAGAACAAGGTTAAGGTGCTAAGAGGATGACAAGAAATGTTTAGTATCCCAAGAGTTTAGGAATGATGAGTAACAAATGGAAAAGAGAGGAATTTGTTCATGGTTATGTAAGATGACTTGAGGAAGTTTTGGTAAATGAACTGAAGATGGAAAATAATGTTTATGAAGTGCCCAAACTGTTAAGGAGGGAACACTTGGGTTGGTTGAAGTTTTGGTAAAGATACAAGTTGGTAATGTAAGGAATTATATGATAAGTGTTAGGAGTGTTTGTAAGAATTGAGCAAATGTTTGAGAAGGTCTTTGGAAGTTGTTTTAATGAGTTTGGTGGAGGTTATAAGGTGTGTTTGATGTGCCAAATGATGTTAGAACACATTAGAAGGCTTGAGGAAAAATTTGGAGAAGGTTTGACAATGTATGGGAAGTTTCTGCAGCCGACCTACCCAGGGGACCGACCCCAGGCTGGGTCGGTCGGGCTGAAACTGTGAAGTTTGATGTTCTCTGCAGCCGACCTACCCAGGGGTGGGTCGGTCGGTGGGTCGGTCGGACCATAAAAAAAAAAAAAAAAAAAAAAGAAAGAAACCCTAAGAGAGTTTAGTGGTATTAATGGTACCCCATTAAGGGGGCAATGATGATTAGAGGCATAAAGACCTAAGG
Source organism: Limonium bicolor (assembly GCA_023374045.1). Taxonomy (NCBI): domain Eukaryota; kingdom Viridiplantae; phylum Streptophyta; class Magnoliopsida; order Caryophyllales; family Plumbaginaceae; genus Limonium; species Limonium bicolor. The sequence goes on along the minus strand of CM041781.1, from coordinate 28,107,144 downwards.
GATTAAGTTAAGAATAAACTTAAAAGTTTAAGATTAAGTTTGTAAGATTAAGTTGTAAGACTTAAGAGGTGTTAGGTGGGGATCATTAAGGGTTAAGTAAGTTAAGTAAGTTGAATTAAGTTAAGTGATTGACAACCTAAAACTGAATGAATGTTTTAGGACTTGGGAATTTGGACTCCGGAAGAGATTAAGCAACTGAACGGCCAACGGTGAACGGTACAGTTCTCTTGTGACCTGCTTGCTAACGGTGTCCCTCGGCTTGTGTGCTATCTGTTTTTGTGTGCTCACTAAACAAGATAAAGCATGCAACCGGAATATTATGATTATTGTATTGTTGTGTGATGTTTGAAAACTAACACAACATACCGTGAGAACTTACTAACCAATGTTTAGTAAGAAATTGAGTGAGACTAAGGAACGCCCCTAATAAGGGACGATATGAACCGAAAGAGGTTAACCAACAAACATGGTCTTGAGACTATTACTAACTGGAACTTGAGTGAGGAAACCCGGGACCGATCTCCGGTCATGCATGCTAAGGAAAAAGGGGGACGGTATCTGAATCAGATCCGCCCTCCGCTTGAGGACTTGTCTTCGGACTTGTAGCCTAGGGCCGGTTGCCGGCTCAGCTACGCTGGATTCCCGTCCAGGGTAGGTGGCATTAAGATGGTGCGGTGGGATCACCTAAATCCCAGGTTTGGACTTAGGCTACAACCATTCCCCTCCAGGAACGGTTTGTATTCTGAGAATAAGTTAAGATTAAGATAAGTTACAATCATTTTTAAAGGATGATTTGTATTATTAAGATTAAGATTAAGTAAGATTAAGATAAGTTACAATCATTCCTTTTTAAAGGATGATTTGTATTATTAAGATTAAGATTAAGTTAAGATTAAGATAAGTTACAATCATCCCTTTTTAAAGGATGATTTGTATTATTAAGATTAAGGTAAGGTTAAGGTAAGTTGCAACCATTCCTTTTTAGAGGATGGTTTGTATTATTAAGATTAAGATAAGCTACATCCACTCCTTATTAAAGGATGGTTGTTTCTAAGGTTAAGATAAGACTAAGATTGAGGTGAGATAAGGATGGACTAAGATTAAGAGGGAACATTACTTAAGGAGTTAAATAATTAACTCTCTAATTAAGGGAACGCATTTAAGTCGTTCATTGTGTGTGAACTTGATTGTTCATATCTGAGTGTTGTTTACTGCACTATTATATTGTGCATCTAATCAACCTCCATGCTATCGACAATTAGTCGTCGTAGCCACGTTAGCTTGGGGGCCATGAGGGGATCGTACCAGCATTCGTGCTGACCCCCTTTGGGGGCTGTTTTTACTACACAGGTACATCAGAAGGCGGCCTTCGCAAGAGTAAGAAGAGGTACAAGTGTAAGGATTAAGTGTGACCTACGAGTTGTGCATGTACACTCGTATGGCAATTGAGTTAGTAAGATGTATAGGTTGTGAGAGATTGTAAGAAGTTATGTAAATGGTTAAGGTTGTTAGACTAATGTTCGGTATATTCTGTAGTCAGACCGTGGCAAGGTCCTGGATTGTAAAGAATTCCGCTGTGACATGTTTATATATACTGTTAAGTTGCGAGACCACATTGGATTGAGTTGGGGTGTTACAAAAGTGGTATCAGAGCGTAGTTACGCTCTGAAGACAAGAAATACCGAACTTAGGAGAATGATGAGGTTGAGATTGAGTTATGGGTTAAGGGTTGAGAGATAGAGTGAGAGGTGCGTTAGTCAGGACTTCCCGGTGTTTACCGGATATCCATACTACCTAGGCCCGCCCTCCACATCCCTAACCCTAAATATGTGGAACAAACGCCAGAGAGAAGAAAGCCTTCTCTTACTCGGGGAAACCCGATCTGGCAGTTAGCCAACAGTAAGCGATACAAGAACATCTTGTTGCACAACAGTTATGGAGAACTTGGAGGTTTTTAATGGAGCGCAATAGAGAAACAGGCGCTACCTATGGAATTCTATCAATTAGGGAACGGTAATTACCGGCAACATGGGTCGACATGCTACGCAGTCGAAATAACCTGCCATACCAATGATAAGGAAAGCACTACGGGTGCAATAGGAAGGAAAAAGGGAAGCGACATGAGTACCGGACAGTGGTCCGAAGGAGCATAACAGTAGGATAATACAGAGCATGAGGATTGAGATTACTGGAAAGTCCAGTTAGAAACGGGAACTCCAAACCCCATACAATGAGGAAGGCTATAAAACCTGGCCAACATAATGCGGACGACGATAGGAACTCATATAAATTGTATACCAAAATAGGACTACGATGTAGTGCCTAAAGGAGAATTATTACTTAATAACCACAACAAAATGTGTGGAGACAGGAGCGAGGATTAAGACATAAGAAAATATTAAGGGGTTCCCTCAGAAAGAGGAACGCCCTGGTAGATGACAGTACTGTCAAACAACAAGGAAACTGCCGGATGGACGGTTATCCAAAATAAGAGATTATCGAAGGAGTCCCGAGGACTACCAATTACATGGAAATTAGAAGGAAGTATCACTACCAATGTACCTTGTACCAATAACCCGTCCTGCATGGCGCACTTGCCATAGCAAGTGCTACCACGGTTAAGCTACACGGAAAGCCATCAAGGCAAGATAGGAGAACGCTACAGTTGAACATATTAATGCCGGATTGTAAATCCATAAGAATAGAAAATAAGACCTTGGAAAGGCCGACGGCCTGACCATGATGAGATGAGGTGATACACCAGTCAGCAGGGAGCTGAACTTGGACAAAGTACTAAACCATATAAATATTAACAACGGTATAACCCACTACAACAACAACAGACAGTGTGGTAAGAACACCAAACCCGGATCTCAAGGAGGAACCTAGAGATCACTCAAAAATTCGAGCAAAAGCACTATAAGTAACACATACATGGAATGTATCAAGAGATACAATAAAGGCAGTCGACTGAACGACTTCCAACAAGGATGGGATAAGACTCCCAGATGGATCACTAAGAATACCAGTAATAAACATTCTTCAATGAAGATGTTGGAAAACCCAGAAAACAAGGGTAAAAGATAATAAACGTAAGTTACGACCTACTGAGGATTAAAGACGTACAACCCTGGAAAAAGGAAAGCTCAGAGGACTACCCCCACAGAGTGGGCATAGTCGAGCTGATCTGGAATGACAGTTAATACTGTTGGTTTAACTCATTAACACCCAAGTTGATTGATCATCAACGGGTGGCGTAGTCAACGGAAGTTGAACGAAGCGTTGAGATAGAAGTATAAGATGCCAGGATGATATCCAACTTGGACACCGTAAGGCAAACGCCTAATACGAACTTATCCTTAATTGCCAAAAGACATAAGTCTAGTAAAATGATAGTATTGTCAAAGACATTAAGTAACCGCAGATCACCTGAATAAACTTCCATAGCAAGAAGCAGGATGCAGCAACTTACCATGAAACCCGATACTATATTTAGTGTATAACCTAACGGTGGATAGTGCTTAAGGAACCAGAATCTTAAGAGAATGACCTGCAGATGAGTAAGAGTACAAATAATGAACTGAGACATTAAGCATTAAGAGCCTACGAGCCAAGGATGTTAACCACATCAGAGCCCGAGGCGCAGTAAGTTATAAGAGAGCTGTTTAAGCCACGAGGGACTACAATTTGTAGATGTGAACGGTTACCAAACCTATAATTTAGATTGGGAAAACATTACCAAGAAAGGTACTAATGAGAATATTGATAATGCTAAGGACAGGAGCGGAGAACGAACCATGCCTTAGGGTGGGGATACCTCTCCTTGTTGTGAGGCCATGAGTGGGAATGAACCCCTCAAAAGGGCTTTCACATATTAGAGATAAAATACACTTATTTAGAAAATGGAAACATGAACCTTGAGATTACCTTAGAACATATCAGATACACTTGAGTAATAAGGTAGGTTGCAGAGATAGACCCCATATCCGACACCAGGGTAAGAATTAGTGATCGTCAGAGATAAACACCGTGACTGCACATTATGGCACGTCAATTAATCAATGCTCAGAGAGCTTGTGATTCAGTGGATGACTTCTTCAGTAACCAGTTAAAACTACATGGTAGATAACATCACTAAGGATGAAGAAAGCGAAAGAAATTAGCCTACTTACGAATCTGAGATTGGAGCATAACATATTCATATCAAGAGTCAACTATTTTACAACACGGTACGACAACCGCCAATACCGGAATGAGAGAACTCCCAGTGTGTTTACACCAAGAAGGGATTGAGTATAAGGTAAGACATTAGAATAAGTGAGTAAGAGTTTGCACCATTAATGGGCAACATGGTAAAGGCCAACTACCACGGTAGTAGTGGTCGTGAGTACAATAGTTAGATAAGTGGATTAAGTCATGGTGCGCGGTAAGGCGACCATGTGATGAGCCGTCAAATATTGACACTGAGGCAATTAGATTTATGAGTTAAGACCAATATAAGTAAGAAATAAGATGGTAGACGAACTGAGCGTTGATGCCAGTAGTCTGGACCTGGTTAGGTAAGATTTCACAGGAAGCACACTCCATTCCTTAAGGAACTGGAAGTGCATTCCTAGTAGCATAAATATGAGAAACAAGATAAGAGGCTCTACGGAAAGAGACCTCAATTATTAAGAGACCGAATCAGTACGGGATACAGAAAGAGCTAGAGCATACAATACCCAAGAACACAGTAAATGGACTTCCCTTGATTAACTTCAAGAAGAACAATAAATGTTATTATGGAACGATGAAAGAGGAGATCGACAACAGAATACTTCATAATTAGCAATAGCTAAACGTGTGACGGACACTATGAGTTTACTAAAACGAGACGTGGGACGACTGCACCCCACAGGGGCTTGCAGGCCTGACACGCTCATTTATGAGTTAGTTGGGTAAGTAGTAATGTATCAGTAAGGTACCCCATGCATGTAGACAAGTAGTGGAAGGAACACGGGAGGTAGTCGACTCCGTACCACGGACAACGACACAAGATCAGACAAGAGCAGCCATTACCACAAACAATCGAAGAGAAGAATTCAGTTGAACAAGCAACACAGACGAACCAGAGAACAGATAATTAAGGACTATGAATGCGAAGAGCACGGATTGCTAAGTACAGACATTGGACATGTCTTAAGATGTAAGGGATTAAGACTGTAAAGCGCAATATGCACTAAACAGTAGTTTCACACTAAGAATCATCCTCAGACCAAAGGTCAGTTGGAAGAAAAACGCTAAGAGTATGAGCATAAGATCTTCAAGGAGAATAGATAGACGAGTTACAACTCATTAAGGCCGTGTATATATGAAGATAACACGTGTCCATTGAGACAATTAAGCCTAAGATTATCAGAGTCGCGCAGCGGAAGCTAGCAGACCACTACTTTGAGATTAGACCAAACTAAGTTAAGGAAACGGTAAATACCGTTAAGAATCCTCGATACAGAGACTAAGTCATTCTGATCGAATTATAAGTAAGATAGATAACGTGGAAGCTAGAATGCTTGGTAAGAATTAGACATCTTGAACTTATGTTCAAAGATCATGTAATGTTGATTACGTGGGCGTAATCCATTTTAAGGGGGGTAGAGCGAAAACCGCTTAGCGTATGTTTGTGTACTGAGTACATAAACTACGGTGTGCATAGCACAAAATAATTTGAGAATATGTTTTACATAAACATTTTGAGATAAATCATGGTTATTGCACACAGAAGATGTGAATACCATACATATTAAGTACCTATCTTGTTAACTCCGGTGTGAGTACAAGTTAAGAGAATTAAGGAAGAGGATTAAGGAGACTTAAGAAATAAGAATATATGAGGTATGAGTCAATATGAGACTATGGGAGATAAGAATAAGATAACACTATGAGATATCATTTGATATGAGTATGAGGAAGGAAATTGTAATTCTATGAGATATAGATGGTGAGAATTGCTATGAGACAGTTATAGAATTTAGTAGGAATTTAAGTCTTGAGGTAATTACTAAGAGATGAATGGGAATGTTTGATGGACTGAGTCCACACCTTGGAGATGTATTGATTATGATTAGAAGAACTAAAAAGATAGAAAAATTGGATATGAGTGAATTATTTGGATGTTTGAAAATGACGTGGGAGGTGGAACTTGATTTTCTAGGGATCAAGGGAAACCAAACATAAATTGGAGTGGAAGGATGGTTCTACACTGATGCTGATCACATCAGGGTAGGATTATTCCTGAAACTCCCTACCAGTGGTCACAATTAAATCACACTAAGAATAGAGGCCTTAGGATAAAATGAAATTGGAGTTGCTTGTATTTTTAATTAGAGGAATTATTCCTCACATGACCTCGTAAAAAGGATTACCTTTTTACTGAGTCTCGCCCATGAAGTCGAGGACGCACGAGCCTTTGTCTTCGGACCGGTGACATGGGGAGAGCAGGGTGTTTTGTATTCTGGCCCATGGTGACGAGGACGAATGAGCCATTGTCTACGGACCGGTGACATGGGAGAATACGTTGGAAGTTATGTGAATGTTTTAATCATCAAAAAGGAACAAAAGGAATTTTGAGTGCTACACATGCTTAAGCATGTTGTGTGATATTTAAGTATGAGAATATGGCGGATCTAATGATCCAATGAGATTAAGTATACATAAGTATGATCTATATGATCTAAGGAATGAGGTAAGACATGTATTCTAATAAGATAAGATGCATGGGAACTTTGGGGACAAAGTTCTTTTAAGGGGGGTAGATTGAAATACCCCAAACCTAAGTATGCTAAGCAAACATCAAATTATGATGTAGTAAGGCTAAAATATGCCTTAGAAAGATTGGTAGACAATTTAAACCAAGGAAAACACAAGAAATGCCTTAAGGGCAATCAGGGCAAAAACGTGCTCTAAGCTTGGAGAGACTTGGGTGAGTACCCAAATATCATGATAAGACCTTAGTAATATTCTAATGGTCATTTTAAATCAATTAGAAAAGAAAACCAAGCTTGAAAACAAGTTAAAACACAAAATGTGCTTTAAGAAGTCTTAAAGCACATTTTGAGAAATTGTCTTAGAATTGAGTTTTGAGTGGCTAAATGTCCATCATTACTCTTTAATCAACATGTGTACTAATTAGTTCACATTAGGAGGTCTAAATCAATGGGAAATCAAAAATTTCCCGATTATGTGCCTTGATTAGTGAATAGTAACTATTAGTGACTAGTTAAGTTTTAATCAATATAAGTCAATTAATTGGTCAACAAAGACCATGTTAGCCTTATATTAAGAGGGTGGCCGGTTTTATGTGGGGAGTCACCACATGAGTCATCAAATGAGAAAGGAAAAGAAGAGATAAGTAAAGAAGTTACTATTTGCTTTATTAAAGCAAAAATCTTATATTAGCTCACTTTTCTCCTCTTTCCTTCATTTCTCTTTCACCCACGGTTTCCTCTTCTTCTCTCTGTTCCAAAACCGAGAGAGCTCTTCCATGGTTCTCCATCTTCAATCACTTGCCAAATATAACTCCAAGCTCCAAATCCAAAAACAAATTGCTATTTGTCTTAGTTAGGTCAAGACCTAGCTTTCTATCTTTTCAAATCTTGCAAAGCTCAAGTTTGGTGCCATGAGAAAACTCCATTGATGGAGGAAAATCAAGTTTGAAGAGCTCATAGCTTCTCCATTCTCTTAAGGTAAAGAAAATGTAAGAAAAACCATGTTTCCATCATCTCTTGTACATGGCCGAAAATTTCTACTCATGGGGCCTTGTTTTTTATGCTTGTTCTAGCTTGATTTATTCACCAAGGACTAGGGATGTCCTATTCATTCAATGCCAAAGTCTACATTGAGACTTCAAAGGTAATCATCCACTTTTATGCCTTAGAACACATTTTAACCTAGGTTTTTATTCTTGAGGTTAGTGCATGTTTGTTTACTCATATGAGTCCTTACATATTGATTAGAACATTGGCAAAAGGAATTTAAGTGGTGGCCGAGACCTATGCAAGAAGAAGGGCCTAAGGAGGAGATTAAGATAAGCTGGGAAAACAAGGTAAAATGCTTACCTAATGGTGGTTTAAGATTAAGGAATGAGTTTTAGATAAATACCAATGTGGCTTAGAGCTTACATTGTGTATTGGGTTATAAAAACTAAGGAAAAAAGAACTTAAACAAGCTTATGAACTTGTGATTAAGGAGCTAATGAGAATGAGTTAGTAATATAAGGTTAAGGTGGATTTTAAGAGCATTATAACTACTATGAGATTGATGAGTGTATTTGCAGGTTGAAAGCTTATATATGTGGGAAATTCAGTGTTTAAGTTTAAGTCATTTAAGGGCCTAAGAGCCATGTCATTTAAGAGCCTTAGTGCTATGCAATTTAAGATTATTGCAATATCTTGAGTTTGTTGAGAATGAGTTGGTTTGGGTGATGAGATATGATGAGAAAGAACTTGATGTGTGTGAGATGGTTGAATGAGGAAAACAATGCAGTTGGGCATGATAAGATGCTAGAGAAGCTATGGCAAAATTTGAGTAGAAAACAAAGTGTTTAAGTGGTAGTGGTGAGCTAATATGCCCTAGGGTTTACTAGGGAGCATGAAAAGAAAATTGGGTGGAAATGAGTTAACTAAGGAGTTCTTGAGGTTTAGAGTGACCTAGAGATGTCTAGGAGGAATTAGAGGATTGGCAAGTGTACTAAACACACCAAAATCATGATATGAAGAATGTAAGACTTGTGCATGAGTTTTAAGGAAAGGTGTATAATGCCTTAAGAAGATTTAGGTATGAACTAGAGAGTAAGACAATGAGAGTTTTGAGAACCTTGTGCAAGTGTGATGATGTTAGTGGTGGACTAGTAAGGTTTAGTTGAATGGTAATGTGTGGACTTGGGTGATGGAAGTGAAAAAGGTAGGAGGATGTTGTAAGTCATCAAGGAAAATGACTAGGAATGTAAAAGAGCGTATGATCGTGAGAATGGTGAGTAAGTGAGTAAAAGGAGGTGGAAATGTCCAAGGAGGGTGTAGTATAGTTAAGGTAAGAAGAACAAGGTTAAGGTGCTAAGAGGATGACAAGAAATGTTTAAGTATTCCCAAGAGTTTAGGAATGATGAGTAACAAATGGAAAAGAGAGGAATTTGTTCATGGTTATGTAAGATGACTTGAGGAAGTTTTGGTAAATGAACTGAAGATGGAAAATAATGTTTATGAAGTGCCCAAACTGTTAAGGAGGGAACACTTGGGTTGGTTGAAGTTTTGGTAAAGATACAAGTTGGTAATGTAAGGAATTATATGATAAGTGTTAGGAGTGTTTGTAAGAATTGAGCAAATGTTTGAGAAGGTCTTTGGAAGTTGTTTTAATGAGTTTGGTGGAGGTTATAAGGTGTGTTTGATGTGCCAAATGATGTTAGAACACATTAGAAGGCTTGAGGAAAAATTTGGAGAAGGTTTGACAATGTATGGGAAGTTTCTGCAGCCGACCGACCCCAGGCTGGGTCGGTCGGGCTGAAACTGTGAAGTTTGATGTTCTCTGCAGCCGACCTACCCAGGGGTGGGTCGGTCGGTGGGTCGGTCGGACCATAAAAAAAAAAAAAGAAAGAAACCCTAAGAGAGTTTAGTGGTATTAATGGTACCCCATTAAGGGGGCAATGATGATTAGAGGCATAAAGACCTAAGGGATTAAGTTAAGAATAAACTTAAAAGTTTAAGATTAAGTTTGTAAGATTAAGTTGTAAGACTTAAGAGGTGTTAGGTGGGGATCATTAAGGGTTAAGTAAGTTAAGTAAGTTGAATTAAGTTAAGTGATTGACAACCTAAACTGAATGAATTTTAGGACTTGGGAATTTGGACTCCGGAAGAGATTAAGCAACTGAACGGCCAACGGTGAACGGTACAGTTCTCTTGTGACCTGCTTGCTAACGAGGTGTCCCTCGGCTTGTGTGCTATCTGTTTTTGTGTGCTCACTAAACAAGATAAAGCATGCAACCGGAATATTATGATTATTGTATTGTTGTGTGATGTTTGAAAACTAACACAACATACCGTGAGAACTTACTAACCAATGTTTAGTAAGAAATTGAGTGAGACTAAGGAACGCCCCTAATAAGGGACGATATGAACCGAAAGAGGTTAACCAACAAACATGGTCTTGAGACTATTACTAACTGGAACTTGAGTGAGGAAACCCGGGACCGATCTCCGGTCATGCATGCTAAGGAAAAAGGGGGACGGTATCTGAATCAGATCCGCCCTCCGCTTAAGGACTTGTCTTCGGACTTGTAGCCTAGGGCTGGTTGCCGGCTCAGCTACGCTGGATTCCCGTCCAGGGTAGGTGGCATTAAGATGGTGCGGTGGGATCACCTAAATCCCAGGTTTGGACTTAGGCTACAACCATTCCCCTCCAGGAAAGGTTTGTATTCTGAGAATAAGTTAAGATTAAGATAAGTTACAATCATTCCTTTTTAAAGGATGATTTGTATTATTAAGATTAAGATTAAGTTAAGATTAAGATAAGTTACAATCATTCCTTTTTAAAGGATGATTTGTATTATTAAGATTAAGATTAAGTTAAGATTAAGATAAGTTACAATCATCCCTTTTTAAAGGATGATTTGTATTATTAAGATTAAGGTAAGGTTAAGGTAAGTTGCAACCATTCCTTTTTAGAGGATGGTTTGTATTATTAAGATTAAGATAAGCTACATCCACTCCTTATTAAAGGATGGTTGTTTCTAAGGTTAAGATAAGACTAAGATTGAGGTGAGATAAGGATGGACTAAGATTAAGAGGGAACATTACTTAAGGAGTTAAATAATTAACTCTCTAATTAAGGGAACGCATTTAAGTCGTTCATTGTGTGTGAACTTGATTGTTCATATCTGAGTTGTTGTTTACTGCACTTACTATTATATTGTGCATCTAATCAACCTCCATGCTATCGACAATTAGTCGTCGTAGCCACGTTAGCTTGGGGGTCATGAGGGGATCGTACCAGCATTCGTGCTGACCCCCTTTGGGGGCTGTTTTTACTACACATGTACATCAGAAGGCGGCCTTCGCAAGAGTAAGAAGAGGGTACAAGTGTCAAGGATTAAGTGTGACCTACGAGTTGTGCATGTACACTCGTATGGCAATTGAGTTAGTAAGATGTATAGGTTGTGAGAGGATTGTAAGAAGGTTATGTAAATGATTAAGGTTGTTAGACTAATGTTCGGTATATTCTGTAGTCAGACCGTGGCAAGGTCCTGGATTGTAAAGAATTCCGCTGTGACATGTTTATATAAATACTGTTAAGTTGCGAGACCACATTTGGATTGAGTTGGGGTGTTACAGGTATCGAGTCGAAACCATGGAGGTGAAGCTAGTTGTGAGTCGGTGGAAGTGATGATTAGTTTTGAAACCACTACACCGTTCGTGCGGCGGTCCTAAGTGGCCGGTTGGGTGCGGTGACAGTGTGTGTTTTGTATTTTTCCAAGGGCAGTGGGGCAGCGTAGTCCCGAATTAAGTATGAGTAAGTAAGTATGAGTAAAGTGCCTGAGGATCTCTATGTATGCAAATGAATTTGATCAGAACCAAAAGACCGTAGAGCCAGAAAGTGTAAGTGCTCAATGTCATGACGGCCGTGAACCAGAAAGCGTAAGTGTTCAAACTTGACCGGTACCTGAGGGATCACTCGACATGGGAGAGGACGGTACCTTCTTTATCTGCGGATGGACCCCATGGAGAGTTTGAAACGGATATTTTTGATTGCTATGCATGCAGTGACATGCTGTTAGGATGTGTAGTATACATTGAGTTAGACATTTGGAGTCTGACAAGTTATATAGAGGTCATAACCTTAGCATAGAGTACTTATACGAGTAACAATATTAGATTCACCAACTTTGAGAGCAAAGTTCTTTAAGGGGGGTAGATTGAAATACCCCAAACTTAAATATGGTGATTATATAATTATAATATGGTATTTATGGGCCTAATAGTGCCTAAAGAGTATTGGTGAAGAAAATAAAACCAAAAGAAAAGAGAAAACGCTTAAAAAGTGAAAAACGCAAAAAGGAGCGTTAAGAGACCATAGGAGGAATACGACCTTGACAAGAGTCTAGGATGGATGTACAAGGCTTAATAATGCCTAATTAATGTACGGGAATAATTCCCAAAGAAAACGGATCCAAATAATGTGTTAAAATGCTAATAAAGCTTTAGCGCATGTTTTTCGAGAAAACCCGAAAACGTAACTTTGAGTGGTTAAAAGAACCCGTAAAAATTATAGTCAACCAAATAACTATAATTAAACATTAATGGAAGCTTAAGAATCATTAAAATTAATCAAACGAGAAAATTCCGGAAAACGGGCTCTAGTAAGTGAATAGTGTAAAAATGGGGACTTATGGGGTGTTAATTGTAAATAGCCCAAAATACCCCTCTCCCCTTGGTAATTAAAAAGCTGGAATTCATGTGTGTGTGGGTATACCCACGTTGCCAGCCTATTCTAACCCCCTCACTCACTAAAAACAAAGGATGTGTTCGGAGAGAGCATAAATGTGGTTGTTTTGGGGGTGGTCCCCGCGTGGGTCACACGCGGGTCCTACGTTCTACTCCAATAATATACTGCCACATATAAAACAACTACAAAACAACCAGGCCAAAACAACTACTAAACAACCATACCGAACGCTGCCAAAAGCAAATAAAGTAAACTAGTACAAAAGCTACTTTATTTTCTCTCTCACATATTCTTCTCTTGTCTCTCACGTACTCCCTCCTCCACATCTAAACTTTCTCCTACCCAAGCCTCCATGACGATTTGAACAAGCTCCCGCAACTCCTCTCTTCACCTCCATTTTAGAAGGCTCAAACAAGTTCCAAAAATTACAAAAATTGTACCATTGAACTCCCCTCACTTAGGAGATCAATTCCCTCTTTTCAAAATTCTAAAATCACCACTTTCATCTCCATGGGTAAAGCTCATTGAAGGGTTGAAGAACACCATTGTAAGCTGGGACAACTCCTTGTTGGTTTGAGGTAAGAAAGTAGTTCAAAATTCCTCTTTTTCTAGCTTTTCTTCACAACCGAAAATTCTAGATTGAGCCCTCTTGTGCTTCTTTCTCTTGCCGGTTTGGCATTTGAAAGGAGCTGGAACCTTGTGGTTGAGCTAGCCAAACATTCCATCTAGTGATTGAAAGGTAATCACTCATTTTTGAGCTTCAAATCCTCTTAAATTCTAGGGTTTATTCTAGAGTTGTGTATTTACTAGCATTGTTGTGTATTTCATTGGCTATGGGCTGTAGCATGGCCGATTTGAATCCAAGAAACAAGGAAAACAAGAATAAGAAATGAAGAGGAGAATTAAAAAGGAACTTGGAGGATTAAGATAAAAAGCATACCTTAATGTTTATTTTGATTTCCTTAATATTTGGAATGGGTTAAATTAAAAAAAAGAACCCAAAATAAGTAATGCAATGTATTTGGTTGAGGTTAGAGAAAGTTTGTGAATTGGTTTGGATTGAAGGCTTTAGAACCAATTAATTTCAGTATGTATTGGTATTGTTGTTTAAGGAAGTTTTGGTAAATTATGATTTCTTGAGTGCTGGTAGGACCCTTGTATGGGTCTGGCTAATTGGATTGATTTTGGTGAGAATGGATGGATTTGGGAATGTAAGGATTGTAGGCAAACTATGGCGAAATTTCGATAGAAACCGAAGGAGTTTTAGGTGATGAATGTGGGGAGAATGACCTAGGGTTAACTAGGTGTATGTAGATTTTATTTGGTTGGAGTAATCAACCTTGGATGGTAGTTGAAGGCTTGGAAATGAAAGAGTAAAAATCTGTAGCAAAGAAGGTGTTTAAGTGTTTTGAATTTCTAGGAAAAAGGCTTATGGAGCATGACCTTGGAAATGATTAAAGAACTTGGGTATAGTTATTGAAAATGGTTATAAAGGATTTGGAATGGTCAAAATGGGTGGGAACAAGAGGTAGGGTATCAAGAGAAGTTTAGAAATGCACTAGAGTACATAAGTGTAATGATGAGTATTGAAGTTTGTAGAAATTGAGCAAGGATTTGAATAAAGAATTTGAGTATTGATTTGAGGAGCTTTAGAGCATGATTAAGAGTGTTGTAAGGTGGTTAAACATGTTAGAAAGCATGTGGAAGGTTAGGGAAGAAATTGGAAGAAGATTGGAGTTGAAACCAAGTCAAAATGAGCATTCTGCTTTCGACCTACCCAGAGGGCTGGGTCGGTCGGTGGGTCGGTCGGACTGGAATCGCTTTCTGACTCCGACCTACCCAGGGGTATGGGTCGGTCGGTGGGTCGGTCGGACCCAGACAAAAAAAAAAATTATTAGACATATAAGTATATACTTGTACATATCTATATGTATACATGTAGATATGTGTAAATGAGGCATTTGTGCTAGAAGTAATGAAGAAGTTGTAAACTTAAGAAAACTTGAGTAAAACTAAGGATAACGGGATAACAGGGTTAAGTACGGGAGTATTAGTTTTATATACCGTAGTACCTTATATTAATAGAAATGTTTGGAACGTTATCCGTGAAACGAGTGTGAACCAAGGAACGGGAGGTCACACGGTAAAGTTAAACCCCGGTGTAAGGTATGATTTTCTCATGCCCCGTATGCTAACCGAGCTACGTTGATTTGTGTGCTTGTATGCCGGCTAATCAAGATTAAAGCCTAGAAGCTAACCCTCATTGGATGATTGCGTGGCCTAACTTAGTGCGTAGACCGACTCATAGATGAGTCTTGTTGATTAGCAACTCGTAGGAAGAGTCATGTTGTGAATTAATGGAAACGTAGAGACGCGCTAAAACTAACGAACCGAGAAACGATAACGCAAACCTATGAACTCACTAGAATGTGAGAGAGAGTATGGGATTAGTAAACTCCCGATAACAGTTAGAGAACCGAATCAATTTAATCCACCAAACAATAAATAGTGGAAGTATATAAGTAACCTCTACTAGAGGAATTAATGATGGTGCAAGACATGAATCATGAGAGTAGTAAATAATGATAAGGGATCTCCAAATCCCTTAGGAAAATAGTCGACCCACAATGAGAGGAACCGACTAGTATAAACAATGTCCCGAACATGAGAGTAATCGATACGTTGGGGGAACCCTTAAATCTGAGATTACTAGACATTGGTAATTCCTAAGCTAATAGAGGTTATCGAGAGAGAAGCTTCTAGGCTAATCCACGAGATTGTAAAATAACTCCGAGAGAGGAGTGTTGGGAATTTGAGTAGTCCGGTAAAAACGGACATTTGAGTATTAGAGGAGCTAAGTGTATAGCCCCGTTGTATTTGTAAGCCCGGTGGCGAGTCTTGTGTATGACTCCGCCCGGAGGCTAAAAGTAATGAGTATTGAGTAATGTGTATGTATGAGTAAAGTAATGAGCATTGAGTTAGGCGTAAGTATGAGTATGTAATGAGTACCGAGTAATGAGTAAGTACGAGTAAGGTAATGAATATGGAGTACTGAGTATGTATGAGTAAAGTAATGAGTATTGAGTAAGGAGTAAGTATTGGTAAAGTAGTGAGTATTGAGTAAAGCACGAGTAAGGTAATGAGTAAGGTAACGAGTGAAGTATGAGTAAAGCAACAAGTAAGTAAGAACATGAGTTGTGTAAGCCCTATGAACCTGAACGGGGAGAAAGAGAGCATCCGATTAAACCGGATGAATGAATAACTAACATGAACGATTGACTAACGAATTGTCTTCCCTAGTAAGTATTGAATCTTGTATATGTATGTAAGTATTGATGCTTGTATTGTCGTAGTATTAGTATGTATGTATGCATGTAAAACGAACTCCATGTATATTCGACCCAAAGTAGTCGGCGTACCCCGGTTAGCACGCGGGGTATGCGAATTTCATTTGCAGCAATTTGCTGAGCCCCTAGGTGCACCGTTTTTATTTACAGGTACTTCGAAGCCGGCCACCGTTCGAGAGTGTAGGACGGGGTTGCTGTATAAGCATGGGTAGTTGAGTAATAGGAATGGTATTGTAATATAATGAGAAATTGTAAGTCCAAATTGTATCGGTAGTTTGAGGATTGTAGTAGACTCGGTATGGTATTGAATTGGAGTTTGTATTTGGATTATGATTCGGGTATGTAATGAGAAGCAATGTATTGTGTAGAGTACTCGGTATATTCAAGTCATCAGACCGATAGTATGTAGTATTGTAACTGGCCTTGTTAGTCACGTGGGTGACTAACGGCATTGTACACCCGTCGTTGTGTATGTAATATCCGCTGCGAAGGTAAGTAATTGTAAAGTAATGACGGGATTAGCGGTAGGGGTGTTACATCCCATGAACTCACGTCAAAATTTTATCTATCACCAATAAGCTTATAACATTACAGTCAAAACCCAAAGACGTTCACCAAAAAAACTTTGTCAAAAACCCTAAAAATACACTAGTCTGATAGCTATCTGTGGTCTCGAACACGTGATCGAAGGTATCATATTAGGTCTGAGATACCAAACTGACAACTAGATGAACTAATTCAATATAATAAAAAAAATCCAATCTTGGTCCATGGTCACAAACACTGGGTTTGGAGTCACATAATAAACTCATCTTTATGCCGCCATAAACATTTAATTGTCCACGGTCTCGGACCATGGTCCAACATCACAATCAAAATCTACAAATCACCAAATTCTGCCATGCAAATCCTAATTTGACTTAGATAATAAATAATTCAATTAACTCTAAATATATGTTAAAAAAATAAAAAGACAGAAACTACTTTGTCCTAAAGAAAATCAACTTTAATATAAACCTTGGGGAAAATTAGAACAAAAGGAGTTTTTATGGGTAATGAAAGTATTTGAACTCTGAAAAGCTTCATGCCAAGCCCCCGTACCTAAATCTCTAATCTTTTATAGTCTAGTAAGTTAAAACTTGATAGGAACTCTAATATGTTCATGTGAGCTAACTTAGGTTAAAACAAAATTAGGCTACGTAACATAGCTTAAAGACTTTGTTTAAAACTTTGACCTAGAACCTATAATATGATTATAGCACATTTAGGAAGGTTCAAATTAAGGCTCACAGGTGCC
Organism: Limonium bicolor; assembly: GCA_023374045.1. Taxonomy (NCBI): domain Eukaryota; kingdom Viridiplantae; phylum Streptophyta; class Magnoliopsida; order Caryophyllales; family Plumbaginaceae; genus Limonium; species Limonium bicolor. Next base: position 28,090,032 of record CM041781.1, on the reverse strand, counting down.
ATAATTGTGCTGATCTAATTTTGTTTGTTAAGATACTGGGTTAGTTTTCAATTATGTTCTTTTCATGTTGTTGCATGGTGTAAGTTAGACATTGAACTTGAACTTTCAATAATAAGTGTATTTTTTTCTTCAGATAGTAAAACCTTAAACATATGATGCCATCGTATTGTTATGTAATGGCTTATTGTGGAAAAAGAGACATAGTGACAACTAATTCAAACTTAGTTATTACCTTATAGTCATTTGTGATATGTGCTTCTCAAAAGGACACCCAAATAAAATCTTTAAATCTTAAACTTTATATTTCCTATTGATGTGCTTGGAATTATCGTCATTTGAAACAATCTCTACTCTTTCTACCAACACTGCTCGTGTGAAGTTAATGTCTCAGTTTTTTAGATTATGAACGCGTGTATCCAAAAAGAAAGAAGCTAAGGGGTAAAGGAGTTCTTATTGTGGATGAAAATTTTGTAAAATGATTGGGCAAAACTAAGTTTGAAGTTGGAGCATATTCAAGCCCTATGAAGTCAATGAAACCTAAGAAGGGGAAAGGATGGAAGCATTAGTCTCAAATGGCTCAACCTTCATCCAAAGAAGTGAAAGTTCTCTGAAGACCTATACATTTTCCTACATCAGGCAGACACTATCTTTAGATAGCGCTAACTGAGTTGTTTCTTTGATACCTGGACTAGTTAAACAATCCAAACAGAGTTATTTTTGATGAAGACCTGATGTAATGCTACTATAGTTGTTTACACATAGGATGGTAGTTGTATCCCTTAAAGTATAATCAATGCTTAACTTTGGATATGGATTCCATACGTTTCTATAACATCTTGAAGTAAAGCAAGCGTGATGTTTTTTAAAAGCATGGTCTTTTTCCTAAGACTAACAACTGCATTTTCTAATATCAAACTTGAGCCTATGATACAAGAGAAAGTAGGAAATGTTATGCAGATGTGTTTAGCATTTCCAAGTGATAGATGTTTGCTTGGTCGAACATGGGTAATTGAACTAGGCCTTATTATTTTGCGAGCTTATAGAAATGTGTATATCCTATCATCTTACTTTTTGTCACTATATGTCACCCACATCAATATCACATCATTTTTTTGTTTTTTTCTTTCTATATTTTCAAATTTAAGTTAACTACTAACATCAACTGTTACCTTACAAAAGAATTGAGCCCTTCTCATGAAAAGAATATGCCCCGAAAAAGATCATCAATCTATTTTCCACATCATCCCATGCACTGTTCAAAACTGGATTGTACAAACTTTATAAATAAGATAAAAAAGAAATTTCACGAAAAACCACTAAATTAAAGTTTTATACCATTTTTACTATTATGTTTTTAAAATAACATCACGTTTGCATTCATATCATCAAATACCACTCCATTCTCAGTTATTGCCTAATGCAGTAGCATGAAGAAATTTTTTTGCATCAAGATAGGTAGATATCAGACTCTTGGAACACAAAGATAATACTCCCTCCGTCCTGAATTGACCGTCCTGTTTGCTTTATGGCACGTTTTTCCACTTCAATATTAAGCATATAAAATAAAATAATTTTAGAAAACTAAATTTTGTAACATATAGTTTATCATGTAAGGAATCATATGCAAAATTTAAAATTTCAAAATTAATTTATCTTATATGTTAAAAATTGAAGTCAAACGACATGTCCAAATAGTAATCAGGACGGTCAATTCAGGACGGAGGGAGTAGGAATTAAGGATTTCACATATAAGATGGACATTATTTTTCAACGATATTTGGCGCAATTTCTCTGTGAAGGTGGACCAAACCATTGTAAAATTGAAAAAAGTTTTAACTTAGCAATATTTGGTGAAATTTCTATGTGAATGAAATCTCATTCTAACATGGGTGCATCAATGCGCAGCTTAGTGACTTCTACAAAAGCAACCAATTTGAGCAGAGGATGTTCCTCCCACTTTCATCTGTTATCAAAGCTTGCAGGGATAATCGGGAGGCATGGAATTTGGCTAGAAAGCTGATGCATGATGGTAGCTTGAATGACTTGAGCCTTGAACATATCGCCGAGATAAAATGGATCCCCCCAGACCAAGGGTTTGTAAAGTTTAATATTGATGGTGCAGTCAATACTACTACTAATCATGCTGCTATTGGGGGTGTTTGCAGGGATTATAGAGGAGCATGGATTTTAGGATTCGGGAAGATCGTTGGCAAGGCGGATGTCCTACAAACGGAGGCACTAGCGCTGCTTCATGGGTTAAAAGTAGCTCAAGAGAAGAGAATACAGAGTCATCTTCTGCTCCGATTCACTAGAGCTGGTTAAATTGATCGAGGACTGCCCACAACATCATCACTACCTGCCATTGGTTCAAGAATGTAAAACACTTTTGAGCCAACTTTCGGAGAGCTCCCTGATGTACAGCCCACGTGAATGTAATAGATTAGCAGATTATATAGCTAAGCATAGTTTGACTTGTAACCTAGTACAAAACATCATGATAGCACCTCCCAGTTGGATACTTCCGGTACTGATGGGAAACAGTGTACCGACTTTAAGTAATAACATGTGAGGCCCAGCCTCCATCTTTGCGACCAAAAAAACGAAGGAAAAAATTGAAACGCAGTGAAATATGCCATTAAACATATTTTCTGCCGTATCCAATTCATACCAGAATTGAGGCAACAGTTTATATAGTCGTGTGCGTGCAATGTGACGGATACAATTTCCATACGTTTATATTGGCAAGCAGTACTGCTATGACAAACCAATAACATATTAACAGTAACAACAACCAACCACCAAGACAAAAGGTATCAATACCTAGCCTTTTCGGACAGACATCACTCACCCTGCATAATGACAACAAACAATGAGAGAGCTTATTAAAATGATAATATGCGATTAACTAAAGCCTCCAATGACTTGCAAGATGATCCTCCAGTTTCCAGGCACTCCGCTGCCTTGCCCTTCAAACACAAGATTCTCTCCCTCAGCACTTCACCTTCCTTCTCTCTCATTAACCTTCTGATAGCCTTCTCCATTTCTCCCCTATCCAACTTATTCTCCAAGTGCAGGCCTATTCTCCATACATCGCTGACATATCTAGATGTAACCCTCTGATCACCAAAGAAAGGACGGCACATCATTGGCACCCCGGCAGAGATGCTCTCTAAAGTCGAATTCCAACCGCTGTGTGTCCAGAACCCTCCAACTGAGGGGTGAGCCAGCAACTCGTGCTGTGGGGCCCAAGAGACTATCCGGCCCCACCCATCTACATTCTTCAAGAATCCATCAGGGAACTGCAGGGAACCATTTGACCCCTGAACTAAATCTGGCTGGATAGTCCATAAAAAAGGCTGCTTGCTGTTGGCTAATGCCCACGCCATCTCTATGAACTCGGTCTGATTGATAGTAGCAAGAGTTCCAAAGCTGACATAGAGGACGGATTTGGGAGCTTGTGAGTCCAGCCAGGAGATGGAGCTCTGATCCTGGCTTGTCAAGGAGCTGATAGAGGTCGATGGTATGGATTTGTGAAATGGACCGATTGGGTAAACAGGGATGGAGAATTCCTGGTGAACTGTTGCCAGTGAACGGCCTTCAAGATCCTCGAATGAATTGAAGATCAATCCGGAAGAGGCCTTAATTTCTTTAACCATGTCAGATATCAGGTCTTGATATAGCCTTGGATCTCGTGTGTTTACTTTTGGAATGTCTTTGACTCTTAATGGAGGCAGCTCAGGGATCACCGTTTCAGTATCTGTTTAGCATAGAGCAGGAAAGGGAAATGAAAGGAAGTACAACAGGCCACAGAGAATAATCAAGTCAGACTAAGAAGCTGGACATGATCCATCAACTGGTAAAACAACACATCAGTTTGCTGTTAGCGGCGGCAAAGGAAAACGATCAGCAATGCAATGATCTATTTAGACATGGCACAACATCACAGTATACCTTGGGAGAGATAGCCCTTTTCACAGATCAGGTGATAAGTGAGAAATGCAATGAAAGCAGAGATGCCACTGGTACGAAGGACAATCCTATGAAGCTGAAGGTCATTGGCAACAGCTTGGCAGAAATTCCATATAGCATCTGTGATTAGGCAAGCTACAGGTTCATGACCGGAACAATCTGATACAATCTTAGAAAAGCATTTCCTGAATGGCTCTGCACATTTTTTATTGAGTGTTGTGGTGACGACTATAATATCCTCAGAAGATTCAGATTCAGTCAGGCCATCATCAATTGTGTGAAATTTGAACTGTGGATATGTTGCAGGGTTAAGGGGATTGTATTTAGTGTAAATGAAGGAGATTGAGAAGCCTTTAGAGTAGAGTATGTTGGCCAGCTCATACATGGGGTTTATGGCCTCGGAGTGGCAATGGGAAGAACACCACTGTCCTTTTCAGCCTCTCTTTCATCTTAATTATCCTGGATATTGCAAGGATGTTCCTGGGGTGCTAAGGAATTGGGGCAAACCTCGCAGAATCATGCATTCCGTTTTACCTGAATGACAAGAAAAACAATATGAAGATTGTTGCTAATTGTTCTTTTCAAAAGGAGTGTTGCTAATTGTTACTCAAGCATGAAACACATTATCAAAAAGAAAGCGCAAAAAGGATAGCTAAGGTCATATTATTGAGCATTACAGATTCCCGCAAGAAGCTTCAATAGCAATACTGTTGTACTCTTTTCTTTTTTTGAAGAAAAATAGCAAAGCATTAGATTTTAAACATTAGGAAAGTAACTCCCAATCAATGATAAACAAGATCCAGACAAATCATGACTGTCGTGAGGAATGCAGAAAACGAGAGAATCTGAACTTCGAACTTGCCCTTTGCCATTCTCTTTGACACGAGAGCTCTAATTGATTTTAAGCTAGGGTGAATCCAAGGGAATAATTTCAATTCATATTTCCTAGTTTTTTCCCTCATAAATTAAGTCAAAAGTGAACACAACGAAATCAAAAAAGAAAAAAAATAAAACTTCCTGAATCGAAGCGATCCCATCATAAGGAAAATAGAAAAGCTCGAGAAGGAAGAAATATTGGTAGATTGATGGGAGCCATATTCAAAAGATCCTATGATTCCAGCAAATAGTACCACAGTGCCCCGGAAAATTCAAAGAGAAGAGAGTACCTCAAGGAAAGAAAAATCGATAACGAAGAGAATCTAATCACGAAGAAACAGAACATGCCAAGTCTTTGTATCGTTGCTGATATATAGCAACGATGAGACATCTACCTCCTGAATAGAGCAGCAGCCATTCGAGCGTATGGAATTTAACACCAGCCTCAATAACGTGATACGTGAAGCCAATTCCACTAATGTCCTTTCGGCGATTTGGTCGAACAGCAGGGCGACCTTAATCGCGTTCTGGGAAAATAAAAGGGCTGGTGGAGGAGGTGCTGGTGGTACACAGCCACCTTTTGAGACCATAAATCGAGCGCAATTCTGCGTATGTATTTGCAAGGACATCCTACGCTAATCCGCACCGTCCCTGATCTCGCCAATCAATTAATTGGAGGACCGTAACATTTTTTTTTTTTGAACAAGACCGTAACATTTTATTTGTTAAGAATTGTAACATACGGGTTTTATTAAAATGGGAAATTTCATGAAATCTACTATAATTTTGGCTAATTCATAAAATGTCATTTGAAAAAAATCATGAAATGTCATTATATCATTAACTAGAAATAAAAAAGACAAAAATACCCCTATTAGTTAATAAAATACTTTTAAAGTTCACAAATGCTCCTAAGTGTAAAAATTTACTAAAATCACTAAAAATTTAAAATAGTATGAAAATAGATAATTACAAAAATAAATTTAAAATTATAAAAAATAATAAAAAAATTATATTAAAATACAATAAAACATTGAAAAAATATAAATATTTCTTAGATTTTTTTGAAATTATTTAGTACCATAGAAAATAATATAGAGTTTCATACTAGTTTTTCTACATATTTAGATCAATATAGTACCATAATTTATACCAATTAATTACCATAATTTTTTAATGCATTTTAATTTATTTTTTCACATTTATAAATTATTTAATCAACAAAAAATATTTGAATTTTTTAATTAAAATTTAGATTTTTTTTAATTATATTCTATTTTACAGATGACTTTATGACATAATAAATTTTTTCAAATAATGACTAGTACCAAATTTTCTACCAAATAAGTACCATAATTTATACCAATTAATTACCATAAGTTGTACCATACATTTTCTAAAAAATATTTTTTTGTCCATTTAAATTAATTTTTTGAAATAAATTATATTATGTCATAAAGTCATCTGTAAACCATAATATAAATTAAAAATAATAATTTTCCAAATTTTATTTAAAAAATTAAAATATTTTTTTTGATATATAATTCAAATTGAGAGAAAAATATTTTAAAAATGTAAGGTAAAAATTATGGTAATTAATTGGTATAAATTATGGTACTATATTGGTCTAAATTTATATTAATATTGTTATAATTTATGTGTTTAGAAACTCTATATTTTTTATGGTATTAAATAATTTTGAAAAAAAACTAAGAAATATTTACTTTTTGTCTATATTTTATGATTTTTTAATATTTTTTATAATACTTTAAATATTTTCTATAGTTATGTATATTTTTATAGTATTTTAATTTTTGTGAATTTTAATGAATTTTTTAACACAGGGGCATATTGTGAACTTGTAAAATACTTTGTATAGTGTTGGAGATCAAGTGTGAGTCCCACATTGAAAATTATATAACTAGTAAGTAGTTCATATAGCCTATAGGTTACTCCATCTAATGTCAATTGGTTTTAAGATGAAACCTCATGGGTTATTAGGCCTTACTTGTCTATATGTGGGTATTTTATATATTCCTTTGTTGGGCCTATTCCCCTCCCCACAAAATTTCTAACAACTAAGGGTATTTGTGTCTTTTTTGCTTCAGGTCAATGACACGTTGGCATTTTTATGAATTTCTTTTTTTTTTAGTGGCATTTCATGAATTAGCCAAAAATATAGTGGCATTTCATGAAATTTCCCTATTAAAAGAACGGGTGAATTGGTGGAAAAGCCTCACAACAAAGTATAGATTATAAATACTTCTTTTATCAGGCTTTTATAATCTAGTATATTTTTTTTACAGTCAAATATAGATTATAAATAAATCAATGTTGACAATGAAATATCCAGGCTTTCATTTTTTTCGTCTCCCTTGGTCCAGAATTCTCCTTTCTTTTCGGCAAAAGCCTATGGCCCTATTCTTTTACAATATTATCAAACGAGTTTATTTGATCATCGCACTTTTTTCCTCTATATGTCACATGCATCAATGGTTATATCAACTTTTTACGTTTTATTTTACCTATTTTTTCTCTCTACTTTTACATACTTCAGCTGACAACTGACATTAGCTATCAATTTCAATTCCCAAAAGAATGGGGTCTATCTCTTTCGTCTTGATTGTCGTTTTGCCACGGTTTCTCATTTTCCTTCTCAATCAATCACTTCATCTTCCTTTTCTGAATTTTACCTTGGATATTTCCCTTACCAATCGCTCTTGCATGCAATTATTGTCACCCGCACTGGCCCTTCATCTTTCTACCTAGTCTAGGTTAATGATGGCTTGCCAGATCACACTATCTTGCATGCACCACATCGTTTGTTATTGTTCACCTCCAAAATCTTTATTGGGAGGAATCCACCTCCCTGGATCCTCACTTCCTCCTTTCGTGTTCTCCTTTCTCTTTATGTGCCTCTTTGACTACAGTGCATCCATCAGACCTCTTCAACCACCACACGAGTCTTCTCCTATTGTTTTCCTTGTACTCCTCCAAACTTGTGACTCTTTCTGACAACATATGAAAACTTTCACTATCAGAAGCACCATGTTGGCACTTGATAGATGCTTAATAGGGAAATTGAAATACCCCAAACTAATAAAATATGGATTAAATATCTAATCACATTGGTTAAGGCCTAAACATGCCTTAAAAGTCAACTGAGAACAACAGTGGTCAACTCAAAGCAAGATGTTGCACCCTTTGACTGTTTAGGGTAAATAAATACCCAAATGAACTTCTTAGGACCTAAAAATTTGTCCTAAGCTTATTAACACATTACTAAACATATTACAATTGATGGAAAACACTCCAACACAAAGAACAAGCATTTACATGCTTCAAGGTCAAGTAGGGCAAAAATGTGCTCTAAGAGTACCTTAAAGGTCTAATGACCTCTAAATGATATAAAATTGGATACCTTGATCAAATATCATGTAAGGAACACAAAAAACCATTCTCAAAGAAAACCAAGCTCAGAAACACCTTACGACACAAAATGTGCGCTAAAACTCCTTAAAGCACGTTTTTGTGTAATTGCCTTCTAAATTGGTTTTTAATGGGCTTAAAGGTCATAATTACCTTTAAATATGATAATATATCATATTATCATATTAGGAATTTAATTCCAGAAATTTACAAATTTTTACAAATTTAATATTAAAATATTAATAAACCCTAAAAGGGGGCCCGTTTTTAGTCAACATTGACTAAGAATGGTCAAGAGGTCAAAGTTTGACCCCTTGGACCACATGAGGTTGACATCCACAAGCAAAGGAGCTTAAAATTCGTCACTTTCAACACAAGGGACAAGCTCCAACACATTTCCATGATTTAAGGGACCACTTTTGCCTTTATAATACAATAATGTAAATATTCAACTTTGGCTCCTTATTTGATTGAGTCAGCCTTCAAAAAATGTGTGAGACCCCTCCAGCCCCTCCAATAATCGATGCCAGCCTGCTTAGGTGAGTCATCAAGCACCAAATACATTAAACAAAGAAGAAAATGTGTTTTAAGACAATTTGACCTACCTTTTCTCATTAGCCTTGCTTCCAACCGACACCAAGGCTCCTCACTCTCTCTTTGGCTTCTCCAAGTCGTGGCTAACACACCAAGAACATAGAAGAACACCTTGATACCTAGGTAAGCTTAATTAGTCATTTTATGTTCAATTTCTTCACAAATCTTTCCTCTTTCGGTGGATCTAAGCATCAACCACTTCCATCCATGGATCTAGGTTGTTTTGGAGGTTAAATTAAGGAGGAATCTCGGCCTTAACAAGGGAAGAAGGTGAAGAAAGCTAAACTTGTTCTTAAGGTACAAAAATGTGCTTTAAGCACTTATCTTTTGATTCTCTTTAGATCCGGTTGTAAAACCTGTTCTCCTAGCCTTATAATCTTCTTATTAACATACTTATTCATTGGATCTATCAAGAGCTTCAAGGTATAGCCAGATCCAAGCCAAAAACACCATTTTGGCACTTTAAACAAGGTAAAAATTAGCCATCTTCGAATCTAAGTTATACCGGTTTTAAGCCTTGGTTTAGTAGCTCTTTTGATGCTCTTACTCTTCTGTAAAAACAGGCCGAAGAGTACTTGTTCTTGCCTTGTTGTTCTAAGGTAAATGCTGGCCGAAATCAAACAAGGCCTAAACTAGGCAAAAACAAGGTATAAATCACTTAAATCTACACTTGGTATATTAATATGTGTTTATACATATTTATACATATATGCCGTGAATGAATGAGTATATTAAGGTCTTATTTTGACCTTAGGTGATTAAGGAATGGTTTAGTAAATTTTATAACTAATTAAACAAGCATAATTGTCAAATTTAAGACATTATGTGGAAAATTGGTAATTAATGAAAAGATATGGTGAGGGCCGAAAGTTTATATGTATTTTGGGACATTTATGTGTAATTTATTTTATAAGCCAATGTTTGTAATAAGGCCTTGTACTTTAGGCCATTTTATTTATGCATTTATAAGGTTTTATTTAAGTTTAAGTGGTATATATGCACTACCGCATATTATAAGGGGTTAAAGTGTAATTAAATTAAATTTGGGGGCTTTATAATAATAAGGCCGAAAATTAGAGGTTTAAATGAGTTTATATAAAAATTATAAGATTTTATAAAGTTTTGGTGGTTAAATGGTAATTTCTAAAAAGTATGGGTGCAAACCGTAATTATTAGGAATTAATGGTCAAGGAAATATTAAGGAGGTCAACCTTGACTATATGGTAGGTTTTGACCAAATTAGATAAGTTAAATAACTTATTTAAGGTTTTATTATAAGATAAGTATTTAAGTGTAACAATTTTATAACATATGTGGTATATATGTTATTACCAAAAATAAAGGGTGTATAATGGTATTATAAACACCCATGGGCTATTAGGAATTTTTAGGAATTTATTGGGTTGATTTTGGAATTAAAATAAACTATATATGTATAATATAGTTATTATGTCATTATGACACTTTGGAGAAATATAGGTGGTGGAATTATAAATACCAAGAGTATATGGGTTAATAAGGATATTTATAACCCTTTGGTGAAATTTGGTGATTTTTAGAATTATAAAAGAGTATTTATTAAGATATATGTATAATATAGTTTTAAGGATATGGTAAAACTATATGTTATAAATTGGGCCAAAAGGCAATTATAGGAACTTGGTGGGTTGGAAATTTAATTATAAACAGAATAAGGTCTATTCAGAATTTTACAAAAATATAATCATAGGTTATACCCTTTTTGTAAGTTAGAAATGTTATATTAAATGGTATATATAACATGGTATAAATAATGGGGTGATTTTGTAAATAAAGGAAACTATAGGTTATAAGTTAAAGGAAATAAAAATATCATATCAAATGATATTAGTATATGGTATAACATTACATAATGTTATGTGGTCAAAATGGAATTTAAATAAATTAAAAGGTTGTACCGAATTATTAAAGGTTGGAAAATGAATTTTAGACTAAGGTCTATAATGTTATAAATGTTATAACAATTATATGGTTTTAGATGAGATTAATAAGTAAGGGTATTCACATTAAATAATGTGACAAACTATAAATAAATAAGATTTATAAACTAAGGTATTTATGGAATAAACCTTAGGAGTTGTAATTATTACAACATAGAATGTTACATAATATTAGGATAATAATCTTAATATAAGTTGTACAACATAATACAACTAATGGGAATAATCATCTAAAATAAGATGATAAAATGTAACATATGATATAAGAGTTTATTAAACTCACAAAATTTACCTACGTGGTAAATATATATACATGCACAAGAATAATGTATATAAGGATGAATATATAATATGGTTGGAAACCATATTAAATAATGGTGGTGGTTATTACATGGAAATAGTTTATAAACTATAAGTTATGAGTTTTTGGATGCAAATATTATTTGCTAAAGATATTGGATAATATAATACAATGTATTATAATGGATGGTGGGAAAATAATACAATATAATATAGTCATGCATGCATACATGCAACTATAGATTATGTACCTAAGTTTAGTGGTGGATAAGATTAAAGAAATATAATGAATTAAACTTAACAGTTGAAATATTTTGACATACGAATTTTAAAGTAACAAAGCCGACCGGTTTAGAGAAACCCGTAACAAACAACTGTAGAAAACAGGGATGAACTGTCGGGGTTACTTGTTATTCGGAAATACCGGATGTAGTTAGTCATGGAGACTGACTTATAGTTTTAATACCTTTAGATTATACTTCAGACGAGGACGCTTGACGAGCTAGTGGACTACACTGCGCATCTTAGGTCTTGGTGAACGGTATGTAAAGGGGTTTGATCCGAGTTGTCCTAAGGAAACTCCTTGGGCTCGGATTTGTTTGTTATCACTTGTGTGTTAAGTGTTTTTGGATACATGTATGTGATTGCGTGCTACTGCATTAATTATTTATGCACGAGCGTCCCACGGGACTAACACTACGTCGACTATAGATCGACTTATATAAACATACATATACGTTATTGTGATGACAAGACGGTTACTTGATATAATACCATAGTATTATATAAGTACATGGCAACCTAAGTAAAACACTTAGGAACGAGTCACGACATTGTCGGTCTCTAGAGCATGGATCTCGAACATGAATATAACCTAGATTACCTCTAGGTATGCGTGAGACCCATTGGGCAGCTAATTAATAATTATTCTCCATAAGACTAAGAGCATATCTTAAACATTATGAGAGAGAGATGGTATGAGTTGAGATGAGGAATCCCGGTAGTTTACGAACTACTTGGTTGCGCATTTGTGATCACTGAGGGGTACCCGATCGGGTTCCGCTCCAGGTTATACCCAACGAGCCCAAACTGGATCGTGGGTCAGGTGGCTACGACCTTTATATGGACGTCTTACGAGACATAAGAGAATAGTCAAGGGCTTGGACCTCTGGCGAAATGAGCACCTTTGTGTGTACGGGAGGACTACTGTCCATGGTGAGGTTATCGGGTTGTCCTAACATGACGCCCAACTGGTATTAATTAAACATGGTTTGGATGGATGGGGCCTTAAAGGCCAAATAAAATTAACTATGGAAACTGTACGCTACGGCGATTGTACATTCTACATATGGATGGGGCCTTGAAGGCCAAATTAAACTAAATTAATAAAAGAAACTGTACGCTACGGCGATTGTACTTTGTACATTATACTGTGGATTATTCGATACGTTCGATATACAATTGTTGGTTGAGATATTAAATGAATGTTTGGACTGGATGGATGGTTAAGTATTTATGAATGTTTGGATGGATGATTATATATAGTATGCATGTTTATTACAGTATTGATTATAACTGTAAAATGGTAAAGCATGAAACCAATCTAATAATAAGATGGTTAAAATGACTAAGTGACCATTAGGGTCTAGGCCCGGCATACTCAGCGTCTATCGCTGATACTACACCATTACAGGTTGTTGATTATTGTCGAAGCCGAAGAGCGGGAACAAGGTAATTGGAGTTCTACCTTAATTATTACTGCACATGGAGTTTGTCTATATGGCAATGAAGATGGTGAATTGTATTATGGTAAGATTATGTATATTTGGGATTGGGTAGACGCTCACTTGTCGATGTTTATGATTTATGGACTTAGTATGATGTATAGGAGTTTCTCGTTATCACGACGGTTAGTTTTGTTTTGGTTGGTTGTTGGATGTAGTTTGGCTTTGTTGCTCGCATGGGCGAGTAATGGCCGGTGACACCCGAGTGAGTATTGTTATTGTTATTAATTCTTCCACTGTAAGACGTTTTATTTATTGCTACGTGAGAGACTATTACGTGATTATGGAGAGGGGTGTTACAGAAATCTTTTCCCCACTTCATGATCAGCCCGCACTCTATTTCGGCACACCTTAGTCCAAGTTGAGACACCTTTAGGGAGACTCTTCTGTGGCCTTTGGACCGTCAAACGGTGTTCTCTTTGCACTACAAAAGGTGATGCTTGGCTCCCTTTGGGATGAGTACAACTTTGCTATCATACCTTGTTGGTTCCATATCTTTGACCTCCCCAAAACCTCTGGCAACATTAACATAGCTGCCTTGGAGGCCTCTAAGTTGAGGCGCTTCACTTGAGTCATGAATGACCCAACTTTGGCCGACTTCCGCTATATCAAGTTCAAGTTTATGCTAAGTACTAAGAAGCTGGTTCGACGTTCCTTCAATCCTTCCCCCTCAAAATTGATGGTGGGTTTTTTGTCAAACTGATAACTTTTTACAGGATGTCGATCATTTGTTCAAATTACGGTCTTTTCACCCATAACACTGGTCATTGGTCAAAGCTGTCCCCCCTTGAAGAAGGTGATCATCCTTATGAAAACTAGCTGACCTCATAATACTATATGTCTAGAACCTAATTTCTCCTCTCAATCCAGGACCGTATTGAGGAAGTGGCTGAAGACCTATCTCCCCTCAACACCCTAGTGGTTGAGAATCCTCCCATCCCAGAGTAGGATGCCCCCTCCTCTCTCACCTGCCACAAAGATGTAGATAAGTCTCCTTGAGACATTTCTGTAACACCCTGGATTTGTACCTCAAAACAATAGCTTATGAAATACAAATCTAACGGCGCAAGCGCATTAAAAACGGACTCCAAACGAGTCCTAGAAGAGCAAAACAAGTTGGTCCGAACTTGTGTCCGGACATGGCAAGTTCGGACACAAGCTGAAGAGAAATAGACTGCGGAAAACAAATGTCCGAACTTGTGTCCGGACTTCAAAGTTCGGACACAAGTCGAACTTTAAAACTCCGGAAAAATCCTTACGTGGTCCAAACATTGGTCCGACTTGCAAGTTCGGACATAGGTCGAGACTTGCAATACGAACCCGTCCTCGCATGATGTCCGAACTTAGATTCGGCATATGTTCGGACACAGCCAAACGAAGAAAACACTTGAAACATTCGGGGCCTGTCCGACATTGATGTCCGGACGGACGTTCGGACAGGTCCTTAAGTGCAGTTTTAAATACAGAAATAGAACCTAAAACCGTTAGAAATACTTATGCAAAACATAATAACCCAAGAGAATCTCTCGAGCAGAAGAAGTCATTAATAAACTCAATACAACCACAAACTTGATAAAACTGATTCAAAGAGCAATTAACTTAGTTAACCAAAAACTCAAATGCCATAACCTTCAATATAGCAGCGAATCTCAAAACATCCAGGGCATTACCGCCACACCTAATACCCATGGTGCTCAGGCTGATGAACTAAACACACATAAAACCAAAGTTAACTTTCAAATTACGCGGAAGCAAAATAACGTTAATGTATAAAAACCTTGAGAACATAACAACATCTCTAAAACACTGAAATTCAAGACATCGCCTTATTATTACGTGGTCCTAAACTATGTGATTCGCTGTCCCAATCCCCTCAGCTAGTCATCCATACCTGCGATCATAAAACATAGACAAAACACAGAAAGGATCGCACAAATCAGAAACTGAGTAAATTCCACCTCAAGCTGTAAAATACATTTTAGAACACCATTGCCTTTAACAATCAGATGAGAAGGTTTACTGAATAGTTAGTGAATTTCCAGAAAAACATAACAATACCGAACTGCCGTAGGAGCTTTCAACAGGGAGTAATAACCACAATTCCGAACACGGGGTCACCTATGGGACCCCAAACAATAATTCCAGGACAGTCACCTATGGGACCGTCAAACAACCACCTCACCCTAAGTGCTTAAGTGTGCACACCCCCTATGAAACCAGTAACATAGAGTAAGATCAGAGAGCTTAACTGCAACAATGTGTGCAGCGCAAGTAATATCAATAATGGGGAGCACCTATGGGCTCCCAAACAACAGAATACAACCTGTGAAAGACTCCCAAAACCACAATTGAACACCACAATCTCAATCCAATTTCTCATTCTAAAACGTGGGGAATAATCCCAAATCCTCAAACCATAACCGAGATAAAAGTACAACGAACCCTTTTCCAATATTTCGCAAAACCACAATCGAAACCATTGAGCATAGAATTTACCTGGAACAACCAAATCCCTCAAGAACCAACAACTGCTCCGAACTATTGATAGCACTCGTCAACGATATCGACGTCTAGGTAACAAAATTAACAATCAGAATTCGTCAAGCCATGAATAGATAACTAAGTAACTAAGTAGAATACATTACCCAACAAAGCTCCTAATTGGCACCAAGGGAAACAATCCAGCAAGGGTAGAGTGAAGAACGCCGAAGGTAGAATTGAGAACGCGAATTATAAGAACTCAAGGAAGAAGATACGTGAATAAGTTTTTGGTAGAGCAAAAGCGTAGAAGCGTCGTGATGAAGGTAGACCGTAGTGGGGAAGGTCGTTATATAAATAAGTAAATTATAGGAATAAGGGAAATCGATATTGTTAAACAAGTTAATGATTACTATCTTAAAACAAAAGAGTTAAATAAATACGAAATACAAATAACTCAGAAAAGGAAATCAAAATAAATACTTAACATTGTAATTTGTTTTTAGGGAACCTATACAACAACATAACGTTGAGGAACATCAGGAAGGAAAATAAAATCTCTAACAACATTCTTTTAGAAATTCAGAAATAGTTTCCTAGTTTGAATATTGTTGAGAAAGTAGATCGTTGTAACAAGATAAGGATGGAATAGAAAATCTAGGAAGATAATTAATAAACATTTACTTGGAAGTAGGAAGGAGATTGAAATAATTAAATTAAGTAAGTAATAATACTAGCAAGGGATTATAATTGCGTTAGAGAGAGTTCTAGAATACTAATACAAAATAATATATATATAATAATTTGAAGAAGTCAAATGGGATTTGAACTCTATAATCAGAGATAATCACTAAGGAAGTAAACTCAGATTTGAATTCTAGAATTTAATTTAAACACAAAGAAAGTCAATTTAAATTAGAACTCTATGTTTTAAAATGAATAAATGTGGAGAGGAAAGTTCTAGGAAGAGGAATAAGTTAATATAGGAGTATCGTTAGTTTTCCCTGGGCCACTATATTACTAACTCGGACTTATTATCTGACTATATATTATCGTACTCCTAACTTCAAATTCCCGGGTATTTCAATTTCCATGGCGGGCCTTCCCACAGAAACGACTGTGATCTTAACTTTCCTGAAGCTGGGAAAGTAGAAGAATAGGAGTCTCCCATCACCTATTCCTCCCAGACTAGTGACCCCCTCCACAAGATGCTGAATCATAGGCTTGTTATTACCCGGTATTGTTGACCCCCTTGGTCTTTGTCAACATGTCCCTATCTTTGTTGCTTTTGTAAAGTCCTTATTTGGTTTCGTCTTTATGTTTCCGAGTTGGTTTGTTTTGTCTGTTGGTCATGTCTTTGTCTTTGTCTTTGTGGTGTAAAGCACCCTTTACTACGTTGCATTAGCCCATATGGTTCTCCTTGCGTGAGTAGAGTTTCCTTCCTCTGTTGTTGGTGATAGTTTGGCTGGCATTTATTATTTTTTTATCGTTGTTGACATTCCTCTCCCCTGAATCCCTTTGAAGCTTGTGACATCTAGTTTTCTCTAAGGTCCACTTTGTTCTGTTGTTAGTTTCTTGTGTCCTTTGGGTTGTAATCTACTTATGCTTAATATACTAGTTACTTGTTTCGTAAAAATATATAGATTATAAATAAATAGTTTTTGCTTCACCTACTTGCAGCTAAAGATGGTTATATGGACTACATATAATAAAGTTATATAATATACTAGTACATTCTTTATATAATAAAAATTTATCGTAATCGTTCATAGTACAGTTTACCTTATTCAATGTAAATATTTTTATTGAGCATAATCGTTCATAATATAGTTTCCTTGTTTAGTGTACAATTCCTTTAAATCTCTCTCAGGCTTCAGAAAGAGTCTTACCACTAAATTGCTTGAAATTAGTAATTTCACCCCCTTATTGTCAGCATACGAGAAGGTGGAAAATATTTTATCAGGAATGCATTTGCGAGCTCAATCCCTCAGTGAAAACATAAATAGAGTAAGTACATAGAGCTACTTCCTGAGACGTCGGGGTAGAACATACTCCAACCAACCGCATAAATGACATAAGATGGACACTTTGATCTTCTACGGCCATCCTACTGAACTGAGGCGTGTTCAAGACCATTGTGATGTAATATGTCTTGAGCTGCCATTCTACTCACGCCGGTAGTACAGGATCACTATAGGTGATATGAGTCCCTCCACATTCGGACGAGTGTAGTCGTTCATCCGTCTCTCCTAGTTAATAACAACTCTACTCATCTCTGCGTCATTTGGAATGATTGGTGGTTCTGCAGAACAACTACCTTCTACTCCCTCTAACAACTGAAAAACTTCTTCCTCCTTGACTATGTTTCTAGATTGAGCTCTTACCAGATTCTTCTTGCTAATCTCTTGACTTCTGGGTTCAATTCAAATTTTGGTTCTCCCGAAGAACGAGTCACAACCATAAAACAAAATTAAATAACAATAACTAAAAAGCAAAATAATATGCAAAACGAAGGCAATTAAATAAACTAAAATCAATGAAAATATAAAAACTAAACTAAACAACAACCACATTACTAAAAAAAAATAAAATTAATCTAAACAAATTGAACTAAATAAACAATCAACAAAACAGAAATCAGCTAAAATAAATAGTAGCAAAATCCTATAAAATAAAAATAAATCAAGCCAAAAAAAAGAAAATATAAAAGAAACTCAAGTAAGAACTATACTAACGAAAAACACAAATAAAATAATATACTAATTAAACGGAAATTAAACTAATCTAAAAAATAAAAATCTCAGAAACAAAAAGAAAGTAATATAAACCTAAACAAAATACCAAACCTAAAAACAATATAACTATTAAAATAAAAAATGTAAATCAAACAAAGTTCAATATCAAATCGAATTATGACAATTAAACAAAATAAACTAAATAGACTAAATAAAACAAAATAATAAAAGAAAAATAGAATAAAGACTAAACTAAATAACTAGGCCTCCCTGACAATGGTGCCAAAAACTTGTTCAAAGTCGTAACGTGACAAGTGTACCAAATGTGGAGGGTGATTTTTCGGTATGAGGGGGTCTATCTAAATATGGTCTGACTGAAAAACCGGAACCCTAGAAGAATGCCATTCTGTGGAGGGTCAAAACCTGTCACCTCGGCATCCCTCAAATACCTACTTCATCGTCCGTCTTTCCCATAAAGCATAAAGGGGAGTGCAAGTGTGCAATACACCCGCTCTCAATGGGCTCCACGCGGACTTATGCCCTAAGGGCGGAAATTGGCTAGAGTCGCCACCTAGTTTGACCTAAGGAACTAGGAAGGAAAGGGAATGAGGGTTCTAAGAACCGTTAATTGACTATGAGATTATTGCCTATGGATAGGACTTATCTGGTCATGACAGAGATTCTGTGTGGGTTCGCACTGGGTTACACCCCTTAGAAGTGGCAACGACCACGACTTTGGATTGGTGCCCGAGGAAACCTCGGTCTCCAATTGTCGGTATTTCCTTCTTTCAAAACCTTGTTGGAGAGATTCATTTAAAAGCCAAGGATAGGATTAGGATGGGAAAAGAGAAAGAGTGGGTGAGACGAGCTTTTCTGCCAAGCTAGCGCCAAGGAGAGGAATTGGTGAATTCAGAATGAAGATTTGGGAAAAGTCAGGGATTGAGTGAATAGACGAGACTTGGAGTTTGATGGTTCGAAGTTTGTGGAAGCCGAAGAAGGTTTGAGTGTTTTGAGAGGTATGAAGAATACCTTAAAGTGGGAAAAGGGTTTTTTGATTGGAATGGGGTCGCACCCTATGTGGGCTGCCTACGTACTCAACTCCCTGTTGAGATCAGACCATACGTAGTTCAGGGTTTATGGGTTTTGAGAATTTTGAGGTTTTTAAAGTTTGAAGGTTTTGAGATTTAGAGGAGTTTGGAGTTTGAAGAAGTTTTTGGTTTGAGATGTTAGTCTGTGAGACGCTCGGGTCTATGAGATGTTTGGGATGTTCGAGTGGTAGGAGAAATGAGGTATCAAAGTCTGTGAGACGTTCGGGTCTGTGAGACGTTTGAGATCTTAAGTTTGGTGGAGAAATGGAGATGTTTGAGTCTGTGAGACACTCAGGCCTATGAGACTTTTGAAACCTTGAGATGTCGAAGTCTGTGAGACGCTCGGATCTGTGAGACACTCCGGTCTGTGAGATGTTCGGGTCTATGAGACGTTCGACTCATTGGGATGACAAAGTGTGTGAGATGGTCGGGTCTGTAAGATATTCGAATGTGCGGGAGTAATTGGATTTTGGGGGATGACTTCATGAGATATTTGGAGTTTGGGGTATTTGACTTTGAGGAGTTTGAAATTTATGAGGTTTGAAATTATTTGGGATTAAAATGAATTTTTGAATTGATTTGGGAATCAAATGAATTTTGAATGAATTGAAATTGAATGAAGTTTTGAAACGAATTGGAATTTACAATGGATTTTGAATTGAATTGAGACTGAACTGAAGTTTGAATCGGTTGGATTGGAATTGATCTTGCATTTGAATTGGATTGAAATGAATTAGGTTTATTGGATTGATTTGGGGGCCGAGTGGGTTTTAAGTGTGAATTGATTTTGGCTTGTAGTTGAAAATGTGCCCATGTTCGTTTTGGGCCGAAGATGGTTGGTTTTGTACTTGAGACTTTTGAAATGGATTGCTCTTCATTTTTTTCTTTTTATATATACAATTTTTAGATGTGTGTTTTGAGGTTTAGGGCATCTCCTCCACCAAGAAGGACACATGACCCACTAAGTGTGAAGGGACACCCACTATCCTAAAAGGCTTGGTCCTAAAGGATGATAACTAGGGCTTAGATGACGATTAGAAATAACAATGGACCCAAACAAGCTCAATATATTATGTCGTAAAATATTATAATAGTTAAGAAGTAAAACAATAATGTGAGCAAAATAAACTGAACGTAACGACTTGTACAGATTTGTCAATGACAGTAAACATGAAGGGAACACGGACTGTACAAAATATAAGAAAGCTACGCAAATTCGGCCGAGTGAGATGCCAAGAATAAAATCCCCATAATTCGATTATATTGAACGACAATTATTTATCACACTGAAGAAATACAAGGCCATGAAAAACAGTCGCAAGAACTCTTTGTATACCCTTAGTGGAAGGCTTAGCAAGAAGCTGATTTACAGAGAACTCCTAACCCTAGGAGGAAGAAGAAGAATACTGTACACTCACATAACTCTACAACACCAGATAGTGTATATTGGTCTTTGACAACGGTCAAGACCCACACTACACTCACGCCGATACAAACCAGAGACAGAACAAGACAACACTGACAATAAAGATAACATGGGCTGAGGAAGAATAGCCCAATAGAATAGCCCAGCTGCTATATATCAAAATCTAACACCCCCCTTCAAATCTTAGAAGGCATTCCCTTATAAGATTTGCAACAGATGAAGCTGGGCTATCAGACCGCTGTTACCCTGCATCTAACATCAGCCCCATTCTTCTGACTTGCAAGGGATATGCCTTTCCCGATAGAACTTTAGTCAAGACATCCGCCACTTGGTCCTTCGAGCCAACAAACTCTACTTCAATCATCCCTCTTGTAACTTCTGCCTGACAAAGTGAATGTCCAGCTCGATGTGCTTCGTCCTTTCATGAAGCACGGGATTCCTCGCAATGTAAATCGCCGCCTGGCTATCTGATTTTACTGGAACCGGCACCACGCTGCTCACTCCAAGCTCATGAAGAATCTCGTGACCCAGCTCAGCTCAGCTGTCACGCTTCTCATGGCGCGATATTCCGCTTCAGCTGAGGACAAAGCCATCGTGGCCTGTTTCTTTGACTTCCACGAGAGCGGACTTCCTCCAAGGTGAATGAAGTAGCCACTAATAGATCGCCTTGTGTTTGGGCAACCTGCCCAATCGGAGTCACAAAAGGCAATCAGTGAGTAATCATTCTTGCAGTTAAATAACAGCCCATAATTCAAAGTATTACCAATATAACTTAACGTGTGAAGTGCTGCATCAAAGTGAACATCAGTGGGAGAACTCAAAAACTGACTTAAGACTTGGATAGCAAAGCAGAGATCAGGCCTACTGTGGGAAAGATAACTGATTTTTCCAACTAACTTTCTGTATATAAAAGGATCAGTCAAAAGCTTGCCCTCATCCTTTCTAAGCTTTCTGCTAGGATCTAGAGGACTGGTAGCCTTCCTTCTATCAGACAAGGCTAATTCCTTTAGCAAATCTTGACAATACTTCCTTTGCAACAGAATAACACCATCGGTAGTATGGACAAACTGCATTCCTAAAAAGAAATTGAGCCTTCCTAAATCCTAAACTCCTTGTTCAATATGTATTTAACAGTTTTAATAAGAGCATGATCATTTCCAGTAATAAGAATATCGTCCACATACACTACTAGATGACAAACCAGATCTGATTTGTTTCTTGTAAACAAAGAATAGTCATTAAGAGACTGTACAAAACCTAAGGATTTCAGGAAAATACTCAACTTATGGTGCCACTGCCTAGAGGCCTGTTTCAGCCCATAGAGAGACTTCCTTAGCTTGCAAACCTTTCCTAACTGATCAGTCCTATAGCCTTCAGGAAGCTCCATATAGACACTTTCTTCAAGATCACCATGCAAGAAAGCGTTGTTAATGTCCAGTTGGCTAACTAACCATTTTCTCTTAGTTGCTACTATAATTAAAGCCTTTATTGTGGTGAACTTGACTACCGGAGAAAAGGTTTCCAAATAATCAATCCCATATCTTTGTGTGTACCCTTTCGCAACTAATCTAGCCTTAACCTATCAATGCTACCGTCACTCTTACACTTGATTTTTATAACCCATTTACACTTAACGGGTTTGACTCCAACAGGAAGGTCCACTAAATCCCATGTATGATTTCTTTCTAATGCAAGAAATTCCTCACTCATCGCTTTCCTCCATCTCTCATCCTTGTTAACCTCACCAAAACAGCTAGGTTCAATTTCTTTGTCAATGCCAGCATGCAAACAGTATTGACCAGATTCATTATCAAGAACAATGCCCAAAATATGAGGAGAAACACTAGCGCTGATTATACAACTATCCTCAGAGGAATCCAAATCATCAACACTAAATTCTGCATTAGAGTAACTAGCAATTCTATCATTTAAGATTGCTGAAAACAATCTAGTGAACTATCGAGAGGGGACTTATCTTTCTTGGTGACTAATGAGCCAAGCTCATAGTCTCTGAGATATCGTGGTGTCTGTCTTGCCCTTTCTGATCTTCTTGGCACAGTGGGTTCCTCGTGTATGTCCTCATGCTGTCCTGGTTGTGAAACAGTTTCTGCATCAGCCTCTGGTTGTGAAGAAGCTTCTGTAAGTTCTTCTATCTGAGCAGATTCTTCAGCCCTTCTGACGTTCTCCCTTTCATCAGGGGGGCTGCAAACTCTTTGTCGTTCCTGTCTCAAACTTATCTCAGCTTCATTAGTGTCAAACAGCAAGGGGAAGTTGTTTCCAAAAATATTACCTCCTTCTCTGGATTTGTCTGGGAAGATTCTCCTGTTTTACTTGAATTCTGTCTAAAAGGAAACACCTTCTCATGAAACATGACATCACGATTATAAATAATCTTATCATTGTCTAAATCATACAGCTTATAACCCTTCTTGTTCTGCCCATACCCAAGGAAATACATTTTATACAGATCTGGACATAAACTTATCATGAAGATTTCTGTTGTTATTGGCAAAACAAAGACACCCAAGCTTTTCAGAGTAGTATAATCAGGTTGGCTTCCATAAATCACTTCAAATGGGGATTTCTTGTCAAGACTGATTAGGGGCATTCTATTAATTAAGTATGTCGCTGTGAGGATACTTTCCCCCCAAAACTTTCTAGGCAAACATGAGTGAAACATAATGGCTCGGGCTGTCTCTAGGATATGCCTATGCTTTCGCTCAGCTACCCCGTTTTGCTGTGGAGTGTAGGAACATGTAGTTTGGTGTCTAATTCCCCTTGAGCTTAAAGTATTCAGTCCCAGCCCTTGAACTCCCAAGTTCATGGGCATTATTTGTCCTAACGCATTTCACACTCTTGTTAAATTGTTTTTCAACCATTGAGATGAAACTGATTATAAGGGGAAAGCAATCAGATTTAACTTTGCACAAATGTGTCCATGTAACCGACTTTTGGCATCAACTATAGTAAGGAAATAAAAGAATCCATCATGGGTTTCAAGATTGTATGGTCCCCACAAGTCAATGTGAATTAATTCGAATATATCCTTTGTCTTTATTGAACTGGATGGAAAAGCTGCCCTATGGCTTTTTGCTCTATTACATGACTCACAAACAAAGTCTTCCATCAGGTGTTTCTCCCTAACAAAACTAGCCTCAACAGCTTCTCCTTGGGTAAGTGACCAACTCTATGATGCCACAATTCTAATTCACTATCAGTTTTGACAAACAAATTCCTATCAACATTTGAACTAAACTCTTGTCTCTCTTCTGATCACATAAGATGTCAAGCAGATAAAGGCCCCTTTGGGCATTCCCAATCTTCACTTCTTGATGATTGTCATAAGCCTGATAAATACAGTGATTTAAATCAAAATAAAACTTTCCCTGCATCTGATCACACAACTTGTTGATAGAAATAAGACCAAATTTGAAATCGGGAACATAAAGAACATCTTTAAGAATTATCAGATCGTTAATCTTAATCTTTCCAATAAGCTTAACAACCTGAGGGTGCCCATCGGGCATACCAACCCAATGATCATTCTTAAGGAAAACAATTTCATGAAATAAAGCAAGATCCCCACACATGTGGTCGGATGCTCCACTATCTATGATCCAGACTTTACCTTGAGGAGTGTGTTTATTAGAGGCATTATACATTAAACTGTTACTCTTATGACCACGATTGAAGCACCCTATGGTTTTGACCACACACATAATCACAGCATCTAGCAACATCCACAGGCAAACAGTCATCACAAGTAAGATAATATTTATCAGGAGTGTCATCTGTTTGATCACTCTTAACATCTAAACCGAGATAACTACTGCAGGCAGTTTGATTAGTTTGTTCAGATTTTCTTTCATATTTCTTACAAACCCCACCAGTTAAATATTTGAATTCATCAGAATCACAAGGTTTGCTGTTTTCAGCACAACTATCTTTGTTCATGCCGGAATCAAGAGGTAGAAGTTTCATACCTGTGAATCCGCAATTGGATTCCGAAGTACCGGTCTCCTTGTTTTTAATTGGGATTTGCTTATGTAACTGAGCAGCCCATTGATCTGCTCTGTAGTAAGAACTCCTTGAAATGGATCTTTGCAGGCTTCTTCCTTCTCTCCACCAGTCCCATTCGCTTGATGTCTCTTGTCTCTACCAGACCGCCAACCCGGGGGAAACCCATGCTTCTGAAAACATTTGTCCTCCGTGTGTCCCGGCTTATGGCAGTGTGTGCATTGGAGTCCAATTCGCCGACCACCAGTTTGGCCACGACCATAGCTCCTTTTACCTTGGGTGACCGAGAAGGCGGCAGGGGCTTCAACTTCCATAGTAGGGTTGGCCGTCAATGTCTTTTGCCTCTCTTGCTGATTAGCATAGAAAAGGCTTGTTCTATCGACGGAAGCGGAGTAACCATCAGTATGTTTTCCCTTGCACTTGTATACTTCTCATTTAACCCCATCAGAAACCTTATCAGTCGTTGTGTTCTAAAATATTCCTTAAAGTCTTTGTCTGTTGCACATTCACATGTTGGAAGGGATGTTGTGGCATCAATTTCATCCCAGATACCTCTTAACCTTGCAAAGTAATCGCCGATGGTCTCACTGCCTTGTGACGTCCCAGCAAGGCGTTTTTCCAGTTCGAACATCCTTGTGGCATCGACTTGGTCGTACCGGGCACAGAGATCTTCCCACAACTTGACGGCAGGTGATCGGAATAGAACCGTGTCAGCTACTTTCCTCTCAAGGCTCATAAGGATCCAAGCGCGGACCATATTATCACAACGGGTCCATGCCTCAGCCCGAACATCAGAATCAGTTGGTTTCTTGGTTGTACCAGAACGAATCCTAATTTGTTCTTCGATGCCAAAGCTATTTTGATTTGGTGTTTCCACCGGGAGAAACCAGGTCCTCCGTCAAATTTCGAAGCAAGGGCAGAACCTGGACTATCAGAACTAGAGAGGTAGAGTGCGTCTCCGATGTCAATTGACGCATTTCTTCCGCCGCTTGTCTCCGAATCTTGAGGTCCTTTCTCCTTGACCACTTTGGGATCTTCTGGATCTTCAACGACCTCACTCATCTTGAGGAAGTTGGAGATCTGAGTCGCAGAAACTGCCGAAACCCGACACTACAGTGGCGAGACCGAAGAAACTCAGAACCAAGAATATGAGCGGAGTGGCGAGGCCAAAGGAACTCACAACCAGGAATATGGGTCGCGAAGAGCTCTGGGAAGACTTGCGGAAAAAAACAGAGATAAGGTAGAGGTGTGAAATGCGGAAACTCGTCGCAGCGATTGCGATGGCGAAGAGGCTCAGAACCAGGAACAAGAGTTGCGGGAAAACTCAAAGGAGGCTCGCAGAACCGCAAGGGTGGCGGCGACGACGATAACCGGTGGGGAAGGGCGACGGCGATGACGATAACGGTGGGAAGGACCGAAGCGACGAGACGATGGAAAAACAATAGAGGAGCGACAAGAACTATCAATGCAGTGAGCAGAAGATTTAGGAGCTTGGTCCCATGACCGTGCTCTGATACCATGAAAAACAGTCACAAGAACTCTTTGTATACCCTTAGTGGAAGGCTTAGCAAGAAGCCGATTTACAGAGAACTCCTAACCCTAGGAGGAAGAAGAAGAATACTGTACACTCACATAACTCTACAACACCAGATTGTGTATATTGGTCTTTGACAACGTCAAGACCCACACTACACTCACGCCGATACAAACCAAAGACAGAACAAGACAACACTGATAATAAAGATAACATGGGCTGAGGAAGAATAGCCCAATAGAATAGCCCAGCCCAGCTGCTATATATCAAAATCTAACAGGCCATTTAGAATGATACTTTAAAGTAGATGAAATGCTGAAATGAAGTACAAAAGTTACAGAACTTAAGTCACACGATCTGTAGCACGATAGTACATGGCCAATGGTTATTGTTTCGAATTTTTTAATCCTTCTTGCTTCCATTAAGGGCAGAATCAAAACTATAATCCAAGTTATCAATTCATTAAACCGGATATTGCTAAAAGAATGACACTAAAGGAATGAACTAATCCTATTTACACTTCATTCTGCCACTCATTTTTTAATACCAACAAAAAGGGGATACGTGAACTTACGCTATCACAACTATATACTATGAATCAGAAGACGGTATTCAAAGTCATAATCCACAGAAAACGAAATCGATAATACATGCACGATGAAATTACCAAACCACGCCATCAACCAAACCAAACAGAAGCTGAACTGAAATAGGGACATATACCAGGAGGAGAACACAACAATTTCCTGCTAGTTAAAGCGATTACACCAACACAAAAAGAATGAACTGAGTTAGATTAGTAAATCTAATTGAATGAACTAAAGGAGAGGTAAAAATGACTAGCTACAACCACTGGAATCGCGGGCATATTTCCTGCAAATAAATTCAGAAATATCAATAGGACAACCCAGTTAAATCAGGTTAAAGAAGATAACAGGATATCTGCAGAGATGAAAAGAAAGCAGAACTGTATATACAACCGCCTTTGATGCTAGCAAGAAAAATCCCCAAGGCCAAGGATTGCACAACCTGTGCATAAAGAAAGAAAAAAAGCAGCACCAAAGTCATGGTATGGATGAGGTTCGAATTCGACCCACACCAGACAGGATTAAGCATAAGATGAATCAACCATCAACAGAGAAACCTAAACAGAGGGGAAGAGATAACTCCCTCTCCACCTTAACATAAGGGAAAGTACTAAATCCAGCTAGGGAGGAAGAAGAAAAATCTGGGACGTCCCTGTCTCATACAACCGAAGTGAAGTTCATTAGTGAACTAGGAAATGCAGACGTTACGGGAGTGCGGTTAGCGCTACGGTTCTACAAGCGAAACGCAAATCAAACAGAACAGTAAGGATTATACAGAGAATCTTATGTTACAAATTTTCGCATGGCCTGGTGGATTTTGAACTCACAGGAGGCCAGAATCTCATGGGGTTCACGTCTACAATGATCAAAGAACCACTTAACCGCTGTTGCTTTAGGTTTAGCTTTCGGTGTTCTCAAATAAAAAAAAAGACAGAGAGATCAGAGCATCATATAGCAAGTTACCACTAGAAGCAAAAGACACCGCAAGCAACCAATAAATCACCTCGATCCAGAATTTTCAATTTACTACGGTTTAGCTTAGAAGCTCGGTAAATTTGAAAGCTAAAGAGGTTACCGAGTTTAGATTTTTTGTACATCACAAATGAGACTGGAGATCTCCTGTGAGCTGAAATGTTGCTCGCACACTAACAAATGGATTGTTATATTCATCCTGAACAGAGAATAAACCAAAATCGGATCGATCTGAAGTAAAAAAATGTTCGGAGGAGAGAGGAGAGTTCGAACGCAAAATGGCCTGAGTCAAAGAACAAACCAGAACGCGAGTATTCAATTATTCCAGAATCGAAATGCTCAGGAGAGAAAAGAAGGAAATATAAATATACGAACAGATTTCAGTTCGAACAAGTAAATAAGATCAAACAAGTAAACAATGAGAAGGGAGAGAATAGCCTGTGCAGGCGTTAGATTGAACTCCAGGCTAGGAGTATAAACCGGTTTGAGGTCGAGGGTCATCTGAAATCGAGGGAGGACATGGGACTGGAACGCCCGCGAAGAATTGAAGGAATTTGTGGTGGAGCTCTCCTTTTTTCTTTTGGTCGAATTTGACATTGCCGGCTTCAGAAGAGGAAGGTTCAATGTAACTAGCTCTTTAGGTTTTCAGATTTGTAGAGGAGACCGTATGAAGAGAGAGGAAGTAGAGGTTGGCAATGGATTTTGATCGAGAAAATCAGCAGGGAAGAAAGGAGAATGAAGAGGTCGAGCATGGTGTTCCTTGTTCTCGGTGAAATAAATGAAGGAGTGAATTTCTGGTTTTGTCTCAAGATGAAGCTGATGTTCGAGGAAAAATTGAAGAGGGGCGGCGGCAAAAAATCTCCTCGTTTTCAGGGTTTTTGGATGGGACTTTATAGGTAAAGGAGGTGGGTGGCTTTCGAAGAAGATCAGCCTGGTTTCGAAGAATATCAACTTTCGGTTTTGGGTTTTTCTGATAGGGTCTGGGCTACGAGGAGGAATTTAACACACATTTGTCTGATTGAAATTCATTGGGCCATGTTGGAAAGGAACATAACATGTTGAATTGGACTCAACTCTATATGAAAAAAAACCCTTTACAGGATTCGAAACCAGGCCAATGGCACCGCAAGAGAGACCCTTAACCACCAGACCACTCCTTGAACTGATGTTACCAATGCGATCATTTTTTTTTGTTTTTTTAAGTGAAATCTGACAGTTATGCAAAGGGATGACTCGGAAGAGATAATACTAAAGATAAGTTTGATTTAAGGGAAAATTCACGATATCCCCTGTTTTCTTTCGTGATTCACATATACCCCTGTGTTTTTCGTAATTCAACTTTAAACATGCTTAAAAGTTGTCCAAATTGATGAAACTTTACATGGACGATGCTAAAGTGTTATATTTTGGTCCAATCCAAATTTGAAGTTTTTTAAGCTCACATGTGACCTGTGGGACCCAATGAACATGTGACATATTCATGGGTCCCACAGGTCACATGTGACCTTAAAAAACCTCATATTTGTTATTGGACAAACTATAACACTTTAGCATCATCCATGTAAAGTTTCATCAATTTTGGACAACAATTAAGCATGTTTAAAGTTGAATTACAAAAACGCAGGGGTATATTGTGAATTACGAAAGAAAACAGGGGTATATCGTGAATTTTCCCTTGATTTAAAAAACATGAACTTTGTGCAAAGCCTGAACAGATTGTAGTTTGAAAATTGTATTTTAGAAATCATATATTCATGAAATCATTTTTGTTATAAGTTTATTTTCAAAGAATTTTATTCAACTGAAAATTGATTTTAATTTTTGAAACAAAATGATGGCTTCACTTTGGCATGAACGTTAATGCATTTGAGACAGAAAGGCGACAACCCCCTTTTTTTTATCAATTTTCCTGAAATTGGTTTTATACGGTGAGAATTTTTGGTGTCTACACAATCTATCATATTAAGTTTTCCTATAAAGTATTCCTTGGTTATAAAACCAACGAAGGTGGTATCTAGTTTAAGTCTTTATCTAATGAACTAAATAAAAACAACAATAATGTTTTAGGGTTTTTGTTGCATAAATAATAAATAAACCAAAATTAAATTAATTAAAGAGTGATCTTCTTAACAGCTCTAACGAGGAATCCTAGTTTACTATTTCCCTATAGCTCTTCAATTTCTCTTCCTAGTGTTCTTCTAATTCTAGATTACAACTTTAGATCTAAAATAATCTACTCCCGGTCTCCCACAAAATAGATTATTACTAGCAATTCTTGAATTCTAACCCTCGTTACGAATTTATTAATTCACTAGTACTGTTCAAAATTCATCTAGTTTGTAGTTAGCTAATCCCATGAAACTACTGTCTCAAGTTTCACTCGTAGTATTCCTATGGTCTAATGAATGCTACAGTTCTCTTTTATAAGCGGTCAAACCAAATAAACTTTAGCAATTATAAATCACAAGAGAATTCAATGATAAATTAGGAATAAACTACAATCTGTATAGAATTAGTATTTAACAACTTAGGAAAATCATAAACTAAGGTTCCGTAGTAAACCAGAATTCAGTCCTCTACTCAGACAAACTAGAAATAGAAACAACAGTAAGTAAAGGGAGAACGCCATCAAATCTATGTCAAAGAACTGATGAAGAAATCTCGATCGGCTTCGTTCTCCCGGTCTCCAGTCTGCTGGAGTCTCCCTCTTTCTCTGTAAATGTATACGACTAGGGTTCCAAGTTAGATGATATCCCTCGTTTCTAATCAAAATCACATATATATACTCTACTTCATTTAATGAAATGTTGCGGCGTACCTCAATCTACATGGTTCGGGTGTGCGTCCAGGTTATACACCCGGACATCTCACAAAACTTTCCTCCACAGGACAGAATAAATGCGGTCCGGGTTTTCATCCGACTTTAATACCCGAACCACTCACATAAGTCAGTCCGCATGAGAGACAAAATGTGGTCCGGGTATATTTCCATGACAGAAACCTGGACCATGTGCTAAAGTTTTCAGAGAGCTATGTTCCTTGTGGTTTGGTATATAGGTCCGGACACATACCGGACCACACCTAAATCTCGGTAGAAGGTTTAACTCGGGGATGGTTCTAGTCTATAAGTCCGGACAAAGACCCGGACCGACTATTAAAAGCACCATAAGCATCGTTTTGGCTCTCGATATGTCCCATCTTGATCATTAAGCTCTTGGAAAGCATTCCTAGGTTTTTCTTCATATCATTTTTCACCTGTTTAAGCACAAAAACCACAAGTAAGGGAGTTCTTCACGTATAACATAAATCACACATAAGTGAGAGAGTTTATCACATAATAAAATAACAATTAAGTAAACGTTGAAATATAGATAAATTTTACACTTATCAATAGGTTTGACAAAGATTTTTAGGAGTGCTGGTTATTTTTCTTATGTAGTAATTGATGTAGAGATGATGCTTGTGAATCTAAAATTCCAATGAGAGTTCCGGAATCACTCAGCTGTTTCTGCAAGTCTTTGATAATATCATCTGATTTTTGAAATTTGAGTCAATCTTTGGTGATATGATGTTTCAGAACATGAATCTCTTCACATAAAAGTGCTATTAGTTCCTACTCCTCAGTTAGATTGACAATAGGGTGATTAGGATCTATAAAGTAAGTAGCAAGATCTAGAGTTTAGATGAAAAGGTAATCTTGCTTACCTTATCTTGAGGAATGTTTTCACCGTTATGAGCCATCTGACAGATGAGACTCGTGGTACCTGGCTATGGTTCCTCTAAGTCAGAGTCTCCTAAGGCTACACGTTGTTGGCTTTTGACCATGGTCATCTATTTGTTTAAGAAGACAACTATTAGAAAATTGTTATGGTTTTAAACATTAGAAACAAACTCGCTCGCTGGAAGTTGAGTTTCCCGGATAGTTGTGATTCTGTGGTTGAAAGGACCAACTCTGTCCTTGACTAGGCCTATTATTCTCAAAATTCCTCTCCGATCTAGGGATGTCAATGGGTCGGGTGACAGGTCGGGTGACGCTTCACCCGACCTGTCACCCGTTTTTCACCTGCATCACCCGACCCGACCCGTCACCCCGAAAAATCACCACAGCCCGTCATCCGCGGGTGAAACGGGTGAACTTGTCACCCGTTTTTTTCCAGCATGTATTTCTCTCCCATTTCACCCGCATTTCACCTGTTTCACCGTATTTCACCCGCATTTCACTTGTGTTTCACCCGTTACCCGTGGGTGAAACGGGTGAACCCGTCACCTATTTTTTTTCCAGCATATATTTTATTTTGTAACATCTATATAAGCTTAGGTTTTTGCTAAAAACATCCATATTTGTTAATAATACATACCATATCAACTAATGTCAACAACATACTCAAAACATAAATAATTAACCATGAAATATATATATATGTATGTGGGTGACGGGTTAGGTGACCGGGTGAAGAATTTTCACCCGACCTGACCCGTCACCCGAACCCGTTTCATCCGTCACGCTTTTTCACCCATTTTTTATGAGTTTTTCACCCGTTTTAGCGGGTCGAGTGATCGCGTGAAACGGGCACCCATCACCCATTGTCATCCCTAATCCGGTCTCTCTCATGAGTCTTTAAAATTTGTTACTCATAGGTATATCTTCAAAGGGAGAGCCCTACCCTTCCTCAATTATCCTATCTAAAAGTGAATCACACAGTTGTTGAATGTGCTCTTGACTACTGGTGGAGAGTCATAAAAGTGAGAGTCATGTTGGGTGAGTGATACTGGTTTGAAGATTGCACCTGCAGAGCTTGATTTAGGTTAGCATTAGAAACTAATTGACTTGAAGTATTAGGGTTACCTATGTTTTTGACATTGTTCTTGTATTTGTTTATAGATTGCATATAAGATCTGAGGTCAGTCAAAGTTCATTTGTCCAGACTCTTGGACGCTCTAGTTGAAATGACGCTGTCAGCCCATTCCTCACCATTATTGTCAAGAAATTTGTTGTTTTCCACTATTGTCATAAATTCGATGAATCTGGTTTGCATAGCATTTAGAGACTCGCCCAGTTTGCCAACAAAGTTTTCATAGTCCATCTTCAACTCTTGAACCTTACTTTTTCTTAACTTGGTGTTGCCTTCATGAACAACTCAAAGATAGTTCCAAATGTTCTTGGCCACCTTCGATTGATATACTCTCTTTTTTCCAGTGAAGATAGACTAGTGTAGGTCGCGCGAACATCTTGCGTATATAGTTCTACACTCTGACGTTCTTCTAAAGAATAGTCAGCCCCATCTTTATTAACCGGTAAGGAAAGGTTTTCCTTGATTTCTACAGTCCATAACTGCTGGTTGAGGGACTTCAGATGTGTCTTCATCTCATTTTTCCACATGTGGTAGTTAGTGGAAGTCAGTTTAGGATTCTCAAACTTTATCTTGTTGTTATTGTTGTTGTTTCTTTTCTGCCATGGTGATTGATTATCAGCCAACTCAGGCTCTTAAAACACGTGTTAGTAGGATCGAGGTGCTGACCGAGTTGGGTTTGAGTTGTTAGACTTGAAGCGGAAGATTTAAAGCAGGATATATAAGAAAAGAACACTTGTATTCATAATCAAATATGAATCACAACCTAGTATTCTACGCTTGGGGTTAGACAGAAGGACTTTGTCTAACTCTTATACTCAAACCTCTAAAAATGGATCAATACAACATATGTGGAGCATTTGGGGTGCAAAGACTCTAAAAGCTAGATGGAACTTTCTAAGAATAAACAAATCTTAGTTCTTCAAAGTAATCTCTCAAAAGTAGACTCTCTCTCTAGAAAAATGTGAAATTTAACCGCCAACAAACTCTAAATACTTCGGGTGGTTTAAATGCAAAGTAAGACTCGACAATAACTTCTGCATAATTTCCCATGATGCGTTGATAGTGATGCTCCATGATTTTCTTTCTTTGATTCATCTTGACTTAACTGCTAATAGAATGACTCGTTCAACTTGGTTTAACTGTTGCAACCTTGATCTTCAGAACTGGTCAACAATAGCGGATATCTTCACGTTCTGACTTTGGTCTCGCGCCTTTTGTCCTTTGGAACTTACATCGGGAGTCTGTGTCATAGTAAGACTTTGTGTGATCGTGTAGTGTCTTCATCTTCATAACACTGGTTTAGTTCATCATCAGACTGACTTCGTCTTTGGTCTGGGACCTATTGAGTTTGAAATCATCTGCAAAACCACGGTTGTAACAACATGAATCCTAGACATTAGGATACCCATCACTTCTTGGTGGATCAAAGCAGTAATTTCAGAGATTGGATTAATCATGCATCTAGCAGCAAAAGAACAGGTGGTTGAAGTCCATTCTTTGTTCCCTCCCCTTACCTTTTACATAAATGTTAGAATTTGTCTCGTTTGATCATCCTCGGTGAAATTGGCATGGAGGGCTACTAGTGAAAGCTATAACCATTGGTCATAACTACCGAATTGGCTGCACCTTTCTTTTCTTGAATTAGAGGTGATCATTCGGTTCCGGTTGTTCGGTTATAACTGAGAACCAAAATAATTTCAGTTTTTAAAACCAAAATTTTTAACCGTTGTAAAAAAATTTCGGCTATTCGGATAGAATCGAAATATTATTAGGTTCAGTTTTTGGTTCTAGGTTTGGGTAATTCGGTTTGCCCGAATAACCGAATTACATATATGGAAAATATTGGCTAATTCGGTTCTTTTTAAATTTCGGTTCTTTTTTGTAGTACGGTTCCTTTTCAAAATTTGTTTTCTTTTTACAATTTGGTTCTTTTTTATAATTCGATTTTTTAATAATTTGGTTATTTCTTATAATTCGGTTATAAATGAAACCCTAATTTAAAATTTTGGTTTTCGATCACTTCGGTTCTTGTTTCCAACCTTAAAAAAATTTTCAGTTATTCGGTTATTTGGTTCTCGGTTATTTCGGTTCTTAGACTGAAATTCGGTTATTCTGGTAGAATCGAAATAAACCAAAAATTGAATTATTTTTTCTAATTCGGTTTTCGGTAGAACTGAATAACCGAATGCTCACCCCTACTTGAATATCTTCCAGCCAGGTGAGTGAGCATGTTCATCCCAACAAACTTTACTAGTGTACATCGATTCACAGTTACAACTAGTGCAAGTGTACTTAAGGGATACATACCGCATAGCTATATGTATCCCTAACTCACGTGAAGGAAGGGAGGAATTCCTAGATATCTCACACGTCATACTAAATTCGGGGAAGGTGTAAGGGCGTAATTGGGAGTAAAGCGATGAAAAAATACCTCAATACATTGAATTGGAATCTTGAATGTTGTACCGATTACAGAGAAGATGAAGGAAAGACTATACAAAGAAGGACGGAAAGAGACCTAAAGCTACAAAGGGAAAGAGAGACCGAGAGTTGTTGACTACCCTCACATACAAATTAGTCAAAACTACTCTTGGTCATATTTACAAAATATTAGCCTAAATACAAACTGAACACAAGATAAGACTAACTAAAATAAATACAATGTTCTAATTGCCTTAACTATTTTAACAGCCCTCTCAAACTAACAATCTTATTATTTGTTTTGAAGAAAGAAAGAAATGTTAAGACGGTAAGAACAGAAAAACAATGCCTCAGTTTTCAATATTTTGAATACCAAACTACTTCATCATCGTTAGATAAGAGTGACCTCGTAGCACTTTGGTTCGTACATCCTCCATTTGATGTCTTGATGGCATAAACTCAACTCAAACCAGTCCGTCCAGCATTTTTTGCCTCACAAAGTGGCAATAAACCTTTATGTGCTTAGTCATCGCATGGAATACTGGGTTCTTGGCAATATGTATTGTTGCCTGGCTGTTCGACTTGAATGGTATCAGTTGAACCTCTTTTATTCATAGCTCATGCAGTAACCTTGTCAACCAGCTCACCTCTGCCACTTCTTGTCTAAGTGCCCTGTATCCTGCTTTAGCTGAGGAAAAAGTAACATTAGTTTGCTTTTTCGATTTCCAAGATATATCACTTTCCCCAAACTCAATATAGAAACCACTGATAGACTTCCTAGTGTTAGGGCAACAAGCCCAATCTGCATCACAATATGCTATTAGTTCAAAGTTTTTAGAAGCTTTAAGCATCAACCCATAGTTTAAAGTCCCTTTAATATATTTTAAAGTGTGTAAAGCAGCTCTCATGTGTATATTAGTCAGTTTTTGTAGAAACTGACTTAATAATTGAACTGTGAAGAATAAATCAGGTTTGGTGTGAGTTAAGAAGCTTAGTTTTCTAATCAATCTTCTGAAAACAAAAGGATCTTATATAAGTTTTCCTTCTTCCTAAAGCAACTTTGTACTTAACTCTAGTGGCCCTGCTGTTTATCTCATCTTATCACATCCAAACTCAGTGATAAGCTGTTCAGAGTATTGTCTTTGCATCAAAATCATCCTCTCCTTTGTTATGAAAAATTCAACTCCTAGAAATCTACCTAAACTACCCATGTCCTTCACCTTAAATTGCTCATCCAGGCATTTCTTAATATTCTGTATCATCTCATTATCACTATCGGTGAGCAAGATATCATCTACGTAGACAGCTAGAATTGTAATATTTCCATTGTGTTTCCTAGTGAGCAGAGAATGGTCATTCAAGGATTGCTTAAAGCCTAAGGAATTCAGAAAACCACTTATTTTTTCATGTCATTGCATTGAAGCTTGCTTCAGGCCATAGAGTGATTTTTGTAGTTTACTAACTTTTCCTTTATTGTCTGTTTTATATCTTAAGGGTAAGTTCATATATACTTCCTCATGCAAATCCCCAAGCAAATCCTCATGCAAAAAATCATTGTTGATATCCAATTGACTTATGTCTCATTCCTTTTTCATAGTAAGAATAACAATTGCTCTAATTGTTGTAAACTAACAACAGGGGAAAAAGTTTCTAAATAATCTATGCCATACTTTTAATTGTATCCCTTTGCTACAAGTCTCACCTTGTATCTCTCAAGGGTTCCATTTGCCTTATACTTAACTCTATATACCCACTTTGAACATATATGCTTCTTATCTCTAGGACACTCCCAAGTCTTATTCCTTTCTAATGCATCTATCTCTTCTCTCATTGCCTTTATCTAGTTCTTATTCATCATTGCTTCATGATAATCCCGTGGTTCTGTTTCATTACTAAGTTTAGTAAAAAAAAGCATTGTATTATGTTTTCCTATGTAAATAGTAGAGTTAGATAATAGGCAATAAAGTTGCTCAGGTTAAGTAAAAAACAGAATTACAAGCATGATGTGTATGAGCTGATTCAGATTACTGTAAAGAAAGTCTATGATAAAGCAGAGGGGAAAAAGGATCAGACCCCCCCCCTTTTGTTGTGTACTATTGCCCTGCCCAATTGATAGTCTTCAAGATGCCTTGGTAATTGTCTTGTTCTTGTGAATCTTCTAACCTCCAGGCGTCATTGCTCATTCATATTCAATGAATCCGCTGCAATGTTCTCATCATTGTCTTGGCTAGGGAGGTTTAACGAATCTGGTTGGATGTTTTCATTGGATTCAGCTTCTGTAACTTCATCCAACACATTTTTTGTCAGTTTCTTCCATTACTTTGAACATTTGTTCTCAGTGTCCCAAAAGAATAGTTAATGCAATTTAAAAATCATCATCATCATTAAGATAATTCAGGGGACTCTAAGCATTAATAACTTCTGATTAATCATTCAAGTTATTCATGTGATCAGTACCTAAACTTTCTATCTTTCTGTAAGGAAAGATGTTTTCATAGAATTGCACGTTGATGATGGTTTTTTATTATCCAAGTCAAAAAGCTTGTATCATTTTTTATGTGTTGGATACCAATAAAAATGCATTTTACTGCTTTTAGAGAAAACTTATTGTGCAGAGGAGAATTAATATGAGCAAAGACAAGAGACCCAAAGCATCTTAAGTTATGATAATCTGGCTGACTATTGTACAAAACATTGTATGGATTTTTTCCTCCAAGAATATTTAATGGCATTCTATTTATTAAGTAGACAACTGTTAGTACACTTTCCCCCCAAAATTGCAATGATAAACCTGAATGTAACGTTAAACCTCTTGATGTCTCTAGGTGCCTATGTTTTCATTCCATAACTTCATTTAGTTGTGAAGTGCGTGCACAAAACATCTGATGGTTTATTCTTTTACCTCTTAGATATTATATTCCTTGTTTATAAGCTCCTAGCTCATATGCATTATCAGTTTGAATTGCTTTTATTTTCTTCTGAAATTGAACCTTAGCCATTTATATAAACTGTTTAATAACATTAAAGCAATCTGATTTCTACATAATGAGATGTATCCAAGTTGCGTGAGATATATCATCTACAAATGTAAGGAAATATGAGAAACCATCATATGTTTTGGTTGCATAGGGTCCCCACAAATCAATGTGCACAAGCTCAAATATTTCATTAGTCTTAATAGTGCTTTGTGGGAAAGGGAGACGGTGGCTTTTTGCCTTACAACACGATTCACATAGGAATTGTCTATTTGCTAAGCCTTTATCAAACAACTACATTCTTTTCAATTTGGCTATGGGAAAGTGCCCATCTGTGATGCAAAAGGCTTACAATGTCTTTGCAATCAAAAGAATCTATTATTCTACTAGAATTACAAACAAATGAGGAGATTTGAAAACTATGTTCATTACATGCAAAATTCTCATCCAAGAGATAAAACCCTACTGTCAATCTTCCAATTTCTTGCTCAAGATGTGTAATACATTCCTGAAAAACACAACATGCATCATCAAATAGAAACTTTCCTTTGAGTTGTCCTGCCAATCTACTAATAGACACTAAATTAAACTTGAAACTAGGTACAAAGAGCACATTATGAAGGATCAGTTTTTGGTTAATTCTAACATTTCCAATAATTTTCACCTCTAGGGGTGCCCATCTGGCATTCCCACTGTGTGCACACTAGATAAGGTTCTATAGTTAATAAATTTCCAATCACACAACACATATGTTCACTGTTCAATGGCTCCACTATCAAGGATCCACCTATCAGATAAGTGTGTTTGGTTATTCAGGCTGATCATAGACAATGTGGTAATATTTGTAGTGTGGGAAGCACAAAAGGTTTTGGCCTTCAGATACACAGTAGAGACAAGTAGTGAATAAGATACATTTACAAGATTCTTCTGATAATCAGATGTATTCACAGTTTTTCTCATAATCTAGTGCATTCACAGATCCCATCTGATAATTATGAGTAAACATTGATGATTAGATGTATTCATGCAATTTTTCTCACAATCTAATGCATTCACGGATCCCATCTGATAATTATGAGTAAAACGTTCAAATACTTCCACAAGATTCTTCTGATAATCAGATGTATTCACGCAGTTTTTCTCACAATCTAATGCATTCACGGATCCCTTTGATAAGTATGAGTAAAATGTTGTAAATTAGGTTTAGAATGTATACCTACAAAACCGCAGGTTGAATTTCCACGCTCGTTGGGTGCGGCGGGATTTTGAGCATATAGTGTTAAGAGTTGATTCACTTGCTCTAGAGTGAATGCTTTCTGATTTTCTTCTGCGCTTCCCACTGTCCGTGTTATCCACATTTGTCGTTGTCACCTTTTCTTCCTCTCTTCCATGAAGAAGGATACCCATGAATCTGATAGCATTTCTCAATCGTGTTCCCAACCTTTTAACAGTGAGTACAAAAAATTCCAATCGCCTCCCTTCTTTACTGAGGATTAAACTTTGCCCCTTTGTTCTTGTATGAATCGACCGCAAAAGAAAGGCTAGTTTCCCCTTTGTTCATAGAGCAAACGTTTTTATGTCGTTCTTCTTAAACCAACAAGGAATAAAAATCATTGGAAGAGGTGTCATCATAAGGACGCTTCCTCTTACGATTGCAAATTTCTCTGAAAGTCCCATCAAAAATTAAACGAGCCTTTGTCGCAGTAACTAGTGTCGGTTTCACAAGAACAATTCTGTACTTCTTGAGATGAGTCCAACTCATCCCAACTTCTTCATCCGCATGTAATAGGCTCGAACAGTGTCACTTTCTTGTTAGTTTTAATAAGCTTCTGGTGAAGAGAATAGATCTGTGCGACATTGGACTCCTTAAATTGTGTTGATAGTTCTTTCTAGATCTGAGCTGCCGTTTTGCAATAGAGAACTGTCTCTGCAATATTCTTATCAAGACCCGTTAACAGCCAAGAAATAACCATGGAATTGCCATGATCCCAGGCTTTCACTTTGGCTTTTGAATTTGTCGGTCTTGAGAAAGTTCCCTCTGCGTAACATAGCTTGTCCTTCGCTGATAGAGCGATCGTCATTCCCTGCTTCCAGGCCAAAAAACCAGTTCCTTTGAACTTCCCAGCCAGTAGCATTCATGGGTTTTCTAAATTTACCATAAACAAGGGATTTGAGTTGTCTCCAGATGCGGCGCCCAAAACAATTCCTTTCTCGCCTGAATCCTCTAGATTCACCTTGTCTTTTCCTTTTTTCACTTTCTTCTGCCACCATCATTGCTTCGGGTTTTTCTTGCTTGAGTTTGAAGACGACAGTTTAATGTACTCTTCAAGAATATGCTAAGTAATGAATTCTCAATGTCGAGCTCTCCCCTTGAAGATCCAGCTTTGATACCATGAAAAAATACCTCAATACATTGAACTGGAATCTTGAATGTTGTACCGATTACAGAGAAGATGAAGGAAATACTATACAGAGAAAGAAGAAAGAACCCTAAAGCTACAGAGGGTGAGAGAGAGACCGAGAGTTGTTGTCTATCCTCACATACAACTTAGTCAAAAACTACTCTTGATCATATTTACAATATATAAGCCTAAATACAAACTAAACACAAGATAAGACTAACTAAAGTAAATATATGTTCTAATTGCCTTTAACTATTTTAACAATTATCTGCCCTTTAGAGTGTTGATTACGGTGCAGCGCTGCTTATTTGCTCTAGAGGCTAAACGCATCATCAATCACTTAACCAACGTGCCATCTAGTCCTTAATATATTCAAAATGCCTCGTTGATGAATTGGATTCAAATATCACATGTTGTTTGGGAAAAAAGTCAATATGTTCTCTCCTTTAAATAAATATAATTAAATTTAGTATTATGACAATAACAACTAACTAGTAGTCAATTGCTATAGCTAAATAGGCCTAAATGAGATGTTAAGTGACAAATCTTTGAACGTTTCTTAATTAGATTTTACATCATTTGAAATCGTATTTGGTCACTGCTGGAAAAAAAAAGAATAACAACGCTCTTTTAAAAACGGTTATATTTAAATCGTTTTTTAGCATATTAAAGAACGATTATAAAGTAAGGCGTTTGTATTTTATGGTTTAGTCCGGCCCTTTTAAAAAACGCTTCACTTAAGAAGCGTTCTTTATTGTATCGCGCCCAACGACAAAAAAAAGCGCCGCTTGGAAAATAAGCGTTCTTTATATAAAACATATAAAGAACGCTTCATATAGAAAGCGTTTTTTATGTCTGGAACGCTCCGCATAAAGAACGCTTCCATTTAGAAGCGTTCTTTATGTTTTTTACTCTCAGCATAAAAAAACACTTCTTAAGTGAAGCGTTTCTTTATGTTGCCTGAATAACCACCACTTTCCAAAAAAAATTTAATCTCTCCCGCGCTCTCTGTTACAACGTAAACCCTCTAGCTAGCTACCTCTCTCTCGACTGAGCTCATGAAATACGTACCCTAGTACCGTCGGCAAGCTACTGCAATCGCCGCCACTTCCGTCACTGCCACTGCCGTCGCCCGACCATGCCGCCACACGCTTTCCGGCCGTCTCTCGCCCTGCTATATACGCGTTGGCTCCCGATATTTGCGTGCATGCATCTTCTTCTCTGATCATCGATTGACCCAAGTAGTATGCATGCCTGTCGTCTCTTTTCGGTAATTCATCATAAATCTGCGAAACAGGAACATATATATATGTCTGCTCTTTCTCTTATTAATTTTGCAACCTGCGATCGAACAGGAATTAACATATACATGACCGTCGCCTCCCTTCAGTACGTACGTTCTATTATTGATCATCTGCAGTAGTAATTTTACAACCCAACTGGCGTAACATCGATGCTCTATAGCCTCTATTCTTGATTCTGGTGGAGGTAATTTTGCTAACCAAATAACTGATCGATCAGAACATATAAACTGCTGTGGTTGGGATTAATGTGTAATTATTAGGATTAAGTGTTTGGGATATATTAATTAATTTTGCAAACCAATTAAACTGTCGCCTAAGCTGATTTTTGATACCTGCTGGTTGTGTCCAAATGGACTTGAGATTAATGTGTTATTAGGCGAAATATATAATATGTTTGGGCATACAAATATAGCCATATAGTTATGGTGAAATTTTGCAAAACCATGCAAACTGTCGATCAGGAACATACATGCTCTGTTTGAGATTAATGTGTTTATTAGGATTAAGTGTTTAGGATTAATTTTGCAAACCAAACTGTCACCTCTTGTACATGCTCTATTGTGGTGAAACCCGATATTTTTAGGGGGGATTCTGTCGGATTTCCCAGAAAATTTTGTCAAACTATTGAATTATTGGATTCATAATGTAATTATTGTTGTTTACAAACTATCTCCTGCAGGCATTGGTAGTACGTACTTTTCATTGTCTTACACTTGATACGGGCTGGTTGATTGAAGTCTAGCTAGCTTTTTCACATCAGGACTAAGCAGACTACTCATCAGATTAGGTTAGTTTATAATTTTTTCTCTAATTACTTCTTAATGTTTATATAGTGTTTCTCTGAATAGCTATTAAATATACTCGAACATAGTCACCCGTCCGAGATATACCTACTAGAGGTATATCTTGGATAGTCCCCGTCGGGACTGTCCAATCACGTTGATCTCACCTTCTAGGTAGTGAAGTTTATAAAAAATAGTTC
The DNA here is from genome assembly GCA_023374045.1 of Limonium bicolor. Lineage (NCBI taxonomy): Eukaryota > Viridiplantae > Streptophyta > Magnoliopsida > Caryophyllales > Plumbaginaceae > Limonium > Limonium bicolor. The sequence goes on along the minus strand of CM041781.1, from coordinate 28,047,327 downwards.
ATTTAAAAATTCGGTAGCTTTTCCCTTTTGTTCTTCGAGTGTATACATTCATATATACACTAGAAGAACGGATGGGAAATGCTGCCGAAATTTTCAATGAATTGTTTTTATAAACTTGTTCGCATGTGAGATTGAACGTGATTGGATGGGTTTAGGTTGTAAAATTTTTAAAAGTAAATGGACTAATATCTGCCAACATATGAACGATATCGATCAGTTGTAAAGTAATACATCGATCTTACAGAAAGAGATGGAGCGTTCAAAGATGTACAATGACAGACTTGACAATGATTACCTACAAGGGGTCGATAGGTTCTGTAACATCCTAGTCAACTATCTTCAACCGAGGGATAAGGGATATATTTTGTGTCCAGCATCGACTGTAAACGACTTCAAGTATAGAGATATTGAGAAAATTAAGGGCCATTTGATTCGTCGTGGGTTTACAAAAGATTACGAAGACATAGCAATATGGTATGGTCAGCATGCAGTGGATGTGTTTGACTATGATGTAGAAGCTTCAGTAGAACAACCAGAATTGGACGGCACTGAAAACTTTGGGGATGACACAGAAAACTATGAGGATGACACAGAAAACTTTGGGGATGATGACAACTGCACGATTAATGACGAGACAGAAAATGCGAACCTTGACACACTATTGGAAGATGTAGAACAATACTTTACCAACAAACCGAGTACACATGAAAACTTTATGCAGTCATGTAAAGAACCATTGTACACTGGATGTGATGCACTGACGCTGAACAATATAAGTGTGACCCTGAAACTGTTTAATGTCAAATCGAAACACGGATGGAGCGATGTAAGTTTCACGGAACTATTGCAAATTATTAAGGAGATATTACCAGCGGACAATGTCATGCCTACAAATACTTATGAAGCAAAGAAGGTAATGTGTCCAATGGGCATGGAGTACAAGAAAATACATGCTTGTCCATCGGGGTGTATTTTGTTCTGGAAGGAGTATGAGCTACATGATTGTTGTCCTAAATGTGGTGAATCATGTCATGTAAAGAAAGATCATCAGGATGGCAACAAGCAAAGGTTCGTTCCCCAGTGAAGGTGTTATGGTATTTGCCAGTAATCCCAAGGTTTAGGCTGTTATTAATTTGCAGTTCTGAAGGATGCTGAAAACCTTAGGTGGCATACAACACATAGGGTGGACGATGGTAAATTAAGACATCCTGCTGATTCACCGCAATGGAGAAACATTGGCAGAATATATCCTAAGTTTGGTATAGAATCAAGAAATTTAAGACTTGGCTTATGCACGGATGGAATGAACCCGTACGGCACTTTGAGTAGTGTACACAGTACTTGGCCTGTTCTGTTGACTGTATACAACCTCCCACCATGGTTGTGCATGAAGCCTAGGCATATTATTCTATCAATGTTGATATCCGGTCCAAAAGAGCTGGGGAATAATATTGATGTGTTTCTGCAGCCGCTTATTGATTACTTGAAACTCTTATGGAATAAGGGAGCAACAGTATATGATTCTTATGCAAAGGAAAACTTCACACTGTGTGCTATGCTATTTTGTACGATAAATGACTTTCCAGCATACGGAAACCTATCTGGATATACAATCAAAGGAGCATTAGCGTGTCCTGTTTGCGGTGATGATACACATGCAATATCCGATTGAAATATAGTGGAAAAAATGTGTACATGGGTCATCGAAAATTCCTTCGAAGACAACATAAGTACCGAAAGATGACAGATGAATTTGACGAGATGACTGATCATGCTGTAGCTCGGCAACCTTTATCAGGTGTCGATGTTTATAACCAGGTGAAAGATATTGTCAACAACTTTGTCCTCTAACTAAAGCTACAGAGAAGAGTGTTTAGAATAAAAGGTCGATATTTTTTTATCTTGAGTATTGGCAACATTTGCAAGTAAGGCATTGTATTGATGCCATGCATGTCGAGAAAAATGGGTGAAAGTGGTGGAACGTTGTTAAACATTAAAGGGAAAACAAAAGATCATTTAAAGGGGAGAAAAGATTTAGTAGAGTTGGGCATACGAATAGAGCTCCACCCCCAACAAAGAGGAACACGTATCTTCCTGCCTCCCGCATGTCACACTCTATCCAAAGAGGAGAAAAAGAGTTTCTGCAGTGCCCTTTCTGACATCAAAGTAACATCAGGGTACCTTCCAACGTAAGAAGTTAGGTGTCCATGTCTGAACTCAAGTTAGTAGGGATGAAATCTCACGACTACCATGTTTTGATGCAACATTTGCTTCTCATTGCAATTCGTGGGATTCTCCCACACGATGTTCGTAAAACCATTATAAATTTGTCCATGTTTTTCAATGGAGTTTCTACCAAAGTTCTAGATGTGTAGACACTAGACAAGTTGCAGGCTGAACTAATTGTCACTATGTGCCAGTTGGGGATGTATTTTCCACCTTCATTTTTTGATATTATGGTGCATCTGCTTGTTCATTTAGTAAGGGAGATCAAGGAGTGTGGCCCATTATATCTCAGGTATATGTATCCATTCGAAAGATACATGGGTGTGCTTAAAAAAATGAAAAACCGTAGACGTCCAGAGGGAAGCATTGTTGAAGGATATGTAACTGAGGAAGTGATTTACTTTTGCACCCACTACTTAGAAGGCGTGGACCACATAGGACTTCCGAGATCAAGACATGACGGCAAGTTACAGGGTGTAGGTGCAATTGGGAAAAAATGGTAAGGCCTGATTTTGCTGCATTGTGTAAAGCACATCTAACCGTGTTGAGCCATGTTGAAGATGTTGAACCATACTTCGTGTCACACTTAAACACTCTCAGAGCACAACATCCATCAATGAGTCAAGTGAGATTAAAGAAGGAGCAGAATGCTACATTCGTTACATGGTTTAAAGAAAAAGTTATGCATGAAGATTCAGGCAATGTAACTGAAATGGTTAAGTTATTAGCGCTCGGTTCGAATCTTGATGTTTTATCGTATGATGGTTTCGATGTGAATGGGTTCTCTTTTTATACTGAACGCCAAGATCGTAAGTCAACAAATCAAAACAGTGGTGTTCATCTAACTGCTTCACAGGAAATATATCAAGATGCAAGTAGTAAGGGAGTGACAATGAGGAAAGAGTATTATGGTGTGATTCAGGAGATTTGGATCCTTAACTACACATGTTACGAAACTTGTGTCTTTAAATTCAAATGGGTAGACAACAGGCTCAGTTACCGTCAGGTGGAACACGGTATGAAGTTGGTTGACCTAAACCCATTGACATACACAAGAGAACCGTTTATAGTTGCTTATAAAGCTAGATAAGTGTTCTACTGTCGTGATCAATGTAATCCCAGATGGTCAGTTGTATTGCAAAGTAAGCGACAGATAGTTGGTGTTAATGGTGTTATGAACGAGGAGATTATGACTGTGAAATGGACAATGTTCCCCTCCAAATGCCAATGGAAGTTGATAATGTGACCAACTTTCAGTGCACAAGATCAGATCATGGAGAAGGGTTGTGGGTGGAAAAATGAATAAAAAGTAAGTCTGGCATAAAAGTGAATGCTCAACACATGCGTGTACGATTTATGTTTGTTTATGACTCTATTTATGACACTGACTATATAATTATGTAATGATATTGTGCAGATTATGGATGCCAACGATCATGAGATGCTCATACAGTGTGAGAAGGAGATGGAGATGGAGATAGATTCAGAGATGCAGTTAGCGGAATGTACACAGATCGTCGATGCCGCTGATGCTCCTACGACCTCTCAGGACCCTCCTACAACCTCTCATCGCCCTCCACGAAAGACACGAGGACCGTCACGTGGTCTAAATGAGAAGAAGGAGAGTGGCATGATTGATCTGGTGTGGGATAGGTATATGTTACACCTATATATATTCTATTTTTTTTTTCATATATATACTGATATTTATTGAAATACCCCAAATAATTATTACCTTAATTGATAAAGATTAATTTAAATCGTGAGCAACAATTGCGATAAGTATTATTGTATAAATATATAGTCCAAGATGGACATTAAACTACACACTAATCTCTAACCAAAGAAAAAAAAATATTATTAAGGAGAAATCAACTCCTAAATTTAATACCACATGTAATATATTTGTACATGTATTAAATACCACTAAAATCACTCATTAAACTATATAAATATTCTATGTAGTCTAAACAAATCATAGGAATACTATATATACTCATGTATATGCATTAAAACCAAAAATACCATAAGTCATTATGTAAAACACAAATATAGTCATATATATATAATTGGTGCCACAATATTAGGAGATGAAAATTCAAAACTATTTCCTTCCTTTATGTAACCGATTTTCTATATGGAAAAGAGGATAAAAATAAGAATAAATAAATTGTCAAGAGAGAAACAAGTACACAAATTGTGTTAGGATATTAAAGGATGAAAAATTGTAATTTTTTCCCTTCAATTCCTTGAGCCGGATGCCTGCAAAGAGAAAAGAAAGAGAAACAGTAAAACATAATTAGATTAAGTAAACTAATAATAAAGGACAAACAAAAGTACAAGCCTTCTTTTTTCCCATACTTGACCGATGACTTATAGCAGCCCCATCACTTTCTTCCTTCTTCCTGCAACCACGACAGCCTATCTCCCATCCCTTCAGTATCACACCAGCGCAGCTTCCCCTCTCTGTTCCATCCTTGGAAAGTACCAACAGAGAAAAAGAACAACAAAAAAAAAACGAATACTGCTGTCTTCCATCCTCTTCATAAGACAACAGCAGCAGCAGCTAGTTCTTCTCATTCTCGACTGAAACAACAAGGTAATTAAGGAAGTTACCTTCTCCTTCTTTTCTTCATGTTTTTCCAGTCTTTTTTCACCAGACTATTGCTCCATTTCTGCTACTTAATACAGCCCTCTCCCTCCTCCATAAGACAACAAAGGAAACTACCACCTAAACCTCCCTTATTCTCAACAGTAAACACCCAGAACAGTAACACCAGAGTCAAGGTAAAACCTTTACTAATTTCTCTATTTTCCTCACGGTTCTGCTCTCTGGTTTACCAGACTTTTCTCCACCATTATGACCACTACAATGCAGTCCCTCTTCTCTGTTGCAGTAAGCAAACAGCAAGTCTTTTTCTTGTTTACTTTCGGACAGCAGCAGCAGAGGAAGAACAACACAACCGGTAAGACTCACCCCTTCTTTTTCTTCCTTTCCTTCACATTTCCAGCTCTTGTTCACCAGAGTTCTCTCCTCCATTTATGCTACCCATTTCAACTTCTTCTCTTCCTGAAATAGCAAGCATCCTCAGCTGTAGCTCCTCATTACCGGTTACAAACAACAAAGATAACTGCACCAAAGACTCCACCATAGATGGGGTATGAAGCAAGGAAAAAAAAAAAAAAACTGAAACTACCTAGGCTGTTTAGATAGTGTTTTCCTCTGGTTCTTGCTCAAAAACTGAGCCTATTCTCTCTGTGTCTAGCTGCCGAAAACTACTGTAAGAAGGCCTTTAAAAACCAAGGTAAAACCGACATTGACCATGGCTAATTAAGCTATTCTTCTCCTGCATGTTCATACTAAAATATATATATATATATACTGAAGCTTTCCCTTGTTTGTAGTTGGCTGAGAGCTCACTTAAACCTTTGCAAAACAGCAAGGTAATCACCCTTGCTTTCTATGCTAAAAACCATGTCAAGATCTACCTTGAAAACTCCTTAACATGTTGCTTAGACAAGCTGCTAACTAGCTCTTTTTATTGTCGATATAATCACAAAAAAAATGGGTATGTGCACACCCATAGGCTGCCGATAAGTTGGGAGGTTATGCAGAGAGGAAGTATCAAGTTTTAGAAGGTAAATAAAATGTAACTGTACCCTTGAAGCTTGTGAGCATGATCAACTGGTGTTACGTACAAAAATTGTAACCGTGGTACATGAATGCATAACTAGGCTGAGGAGGAAATGGTGACTGGCAAGAAGTGTTGTGGCTGGGGAAAATCTTCTTGGTGATTTAACTAAGGTAATGGTGCTTATAATCTTTATTTCCTTAATTATTATTTACTGGAAAAGGATTCAAGAAACCGAGAATACATGGGTGTTTATGAGCTGTTAAATCCTAAATGCGTCTAGTAAATTGAGGATTAATTATTTGATTATGAAACTAGAAGTTAATGACTTGTTAAGTCAAGTTTATGTGTTAAAAAGAAAGCAAGTGATTTTTAGAAGTTAATACACAAAAATGTATATAGCCGTGAGGATTAGTTTATATATGTGTGCTAGTTAGGTCCTAAAAATGTGTAGAGAATAAAGGACTAAATACTTGATTAGTGAAACTAAGTGATAATGACTGGTGTAAGTTTATTTTTAAGTAATTAGCGAAGGAAAAATAATTTAATGGTGTGAAAATAAAATCTGTTTGCAAACCGTGACATAATATTATTTAGAAAACATTTTAATGCCATTTAAAATTATTATTATGCTATTCTTAAAGCCATGTAATTAGGTTATGTTATTATGGGTATTTTAAGCTTTAAATAACTATTAATAAATTCTCGGATTGATTTAAAAGGTTAAATAAGTTTTTTGTGTGTAAATTATGATTCTACTAAATATAGCTACTTAGGCATACACTAGAAACATATCGGTATATTTATAAGCTTATGACATGGTTTACATAATTTTAAAACCTTATAAGATGTCTAAGTAAATAAATAAATTATACATGGGGTCAAAACATAATTAAAAAGAAACATAGAGCACTAAATGTAATTAAAACCGAAAGGGATTAATTTTAAGAAGTATATAAGTATAAAATGTGAATTTTATGGAATTAAGGGTTACTTGTAAAAATAGAGAATTAATTGGGGTATTTTAGTAAATAAAACAAATCTGGTCAAGAGGATAATTTAGGTGGTCAACCTTGACCACAAGTGAGGTTTGACCAAATTAAAATGATAAGAATAATTACCTTAAGGTATTTAAAGAAATATTAAGTCAAAAACAATAATTATAAAAGATTAGGATGTTTGGGTAGTTACCAAAATATAATGCTTAAAATGTGAATATTAGAACCCTATGGGTTTGTTGGGAATTTTAGAGGATTTTTGGGGTTAGTTTGATGGATTAATTAATTAAGGGTTATAATATAAGGTATAGGTATTAATTTGTAACAATTATAAAGTTTATGGGTAGGTATTGTAATTACCGAAAACCATGAGGCATAAAACGGGAATCCGGGTATTTACGGGGTTGATATGTAACTCTGGAAAGATATTAGAATTTAGTTAATGATATAAATTAATAGAGGATTATAATATATGGCTTAGGTATTAAGGTGTACCAATTATAAAAGTTATGGGTATGAAACGTAATTACTGAAATGTTGGGTATAAAATAGAATTTAATAACCTTAGTCAGGGTCAGCTTGTAATTTCACTAATTTTTGGGTTTAAAATGAGGTTTAAATAATTAAGGTGCATAATATAAGGTTTTGAGTAATTAAAAGGAAGTTTATAATGTAAAGGGGGTTATAATGTAATTATGAGAAAAATGTGGGCGAACAATTAAATTTGAGTAATCTAGGGGGGTTATCCGTAAATATATACCTACGTACGTATATTATAATGTTGAGGTACCTTGGGTTATAAATTAATGGAGTAATAAAATAACAAGTATGGAATGTGGGTGGTTTTGTAAATAAACAAAACATATGGGGATGACACAAGAATTCCCGGAAAAGAATATTAGTGCCATTCGGAAATTATATACGTATTATATGTATGTAATAATGTTTGAAAACATTAGCTTATAAACTAATAGGACTAGAAAAGTAGTAGTAGTTAGTATATAAGGGTCGACTCTATAAATAATCAAAATGTGTGGGGAAGACACTAGTATTACCAAAAATATAAAAGGGCCGTTTAGGCCGTTTAGGAAATTTTAAAGTTGGGCAGAATATAATAAAGTTTGGGTGATATAATGTGACGTTATGTTAAATGAGGAAGGATATATTATAAGGGGGTTATTAAGGAGCAAGTATATATTATATACAATTTTATAAAATGATGGCCAAGTTTGGTAAATGTTGGAAGTATATTACCAAGTTGGAACTTTATTATAAGGGGGCCCTATAATGCACATAATATGAAATTACAATATCGTTAGCAAGATATATGTATAAACGTGAAAATAACGGCAACGGCGTTATAAACAAATACAAATGCATAGAGTATTACATGCACGTGAAAGGGTGCGCAAACGACAATGCATAACAACAACTATAACCTATGCGTACTAGAATATATATAAATACTCGCGCATTTACATAAATATAACTACAAGAGCTAGTTCGTACAACGAAATGTTTAACTGTCATGCATGCGCGCGCGTAACGATATTCCCGCATGCATGTAACCCGACAATACGTAAACAAATTATAAACGTAACTTCCTTGTAATGAATGTTAACCTTGTAGCGACAAGATTATATATATATATATATATATATATATATATATAATATATATATATGTATAACTCGTAAAATATAACGAGTAATGGAAATGTAAATTCCTAAGGTTAACGAACATCAAGTTGAACAAGAAAGCAACCGTGAGTGGCTACGGGATGGAAGTAAGGGTTTAAGCAAGGATGATTAAATAGGTTCGAGTTATATAAATATATACTGATATGAGAACCGCGTGTATACCAGAGGTGCGAGTGGGTAGACACGAGCATTGTAAGGGCTTGAGACTACGCGGGGATTTTACGCGAGCGCTCAACGGTGTAAGGTATGTTCATTGTGTGGTCCGAACCTCTGAGGGGAGCCTCGGTTCGGGTATTGCTTGACTATGTGACAAGAGCGATATGTATGCTATGCATGATTGTGTGGATTATTCATTTGGTTGGTAAGCGATTATTGTTATGCGTGACGTCTTCGGAATATCTCATTATGATTGTTTATGTTGTTGGAATACTAATATTCGGGAACTTTATCCCTAACTCACCTAAGTAAAACACTTAGGGACGAGACTCGGGATCCCCAGTCTCTAGAGCTTGATATTTGAACATGGTTATAACCTAGATTATTTCTAAGGAAGTACATAGGACTTCAAAGGTAATAAATGGTAAAGACTTCTCCTAGACCTAAGAATTTACTTAGGGTAGTTGATTTATGATTAATCACATACTGGAGAGTGTTGGTTATGGTACATGGTATAGGAATCCAATTAGTCTCGACTAGTTGGTTGCGCATTGGTGATCACCGGAGTATAACGTCCGTATCGGACCGACTCCCTCTATATTCCGACGGGCCTAGATAGACTGTTGGACCAGGGTGCCGACTTTGGCACACGGCTTCGGCCATTCATGGACGCCTTTATTAGGCAAGTGGAAGCCCCAGGATCGAGTGATCCTTGGCAATGAGCACTTCGTGTGTACGGGAGGACTACTGTCCAGTAAGGTTATTTCCGGGTTGTCCTAACATGACGCCCAATGGTATTGAGAGTAAGACTAAATGGTGGTTAATATAATTTAAAGGAAAAACTACTAACATCTCGATGGAAGTAACTACGTGTTTGTATAAATGTTTACTGTATATTGTGTGACTGTTTATAGAACAGGGTATCTGGTATGTCGTGGATTGTATGTAATGGATGGATTGTCACTTTGATGGATTACTGTATGCTTATGCATGTTATTTACTGCTGTATATAAACTGCAAAATGAACCAGCATGTAATCAACCTCATGTTCAGACGACTAATTGACCTAAGTGACCTAAAGGGTCTAGGACAACATAGTTTAACATACTCGGCCAAGTGCTGAGCCCTCCATGGGCACCGATATTTTATGTTTCAGGTGATTGATGATTGACGCCGGAGTGCGGGATCGTGGGTAGATGACCTCGACTTTTATTACGCTTCTAGGATTATTTCATGTTAGTACGTTGTAATCTGGGAATTCTTAAGTGCTCACTTGTTATAGGTATACGGGTTTGTATATATAGGATAAGTAGTAAATATCTCGTTCATCACTGCGGTTAGTCGTTGTTGTCATTTGTTATATTTCGGATATGCTTCGTTACTCGCATGGGCGAGTAATGGCATGTGACACCCAAGTGAGGATTAATGTAGTTTAACTTCCGCTGTGAGACGTCTTTAATTATGTTACGAGAGTGGTGATTACGGGAGTGATTATTACGGGTTTATAGAGTGGGGTGTTACAAAAGTGGTATCAGAGCGGAGTACCGCTCTGATGACGAGATATTAGGATTTAGACAGTGAGCATAGGACTTGGGAAATACGGGAAACGTTTGTGAGGTACGAGCCGCCTGGTCTTAAACGAACCAGTGTCTTAGAAACGCTAAATGCGTAACAAAATTAGCTTTAATGACATATTTGTGTTATTGATTTCTACACGGTAAACTATTGAGTAATAATACGACATAGCGCATTACGGGTGTCGAGAAGAGGCATGTCGGGGGTGATGGAGGTCCTGTAACCCTGGAAAGCGTTGAGACGGTAGTCGCCGCACTAGCTTGATGGAAGAACATCCCGAGAAACAACAGTAGTACCCCACCCACCGCTGCCCACATCTCGAGTATCACCCATAGACGCAATGTAATAGATGTCACCAAGAAATGCATAGAAGTCTCTCTCAAAATGGGAATAGCTTCAACCGGATACAGCCTAGAAGGCTCAGTAAAATCTGACCTACATCAAAATAACCATATGAGCTTACGAGCGAAACTCCTAGAATTACTATAACATAACGCTCAAGGAAAGGAATGTCGTACCAAGAATAACTAGAGTACTCCATCTGCTGAACTCGAAGCACCACGAGGTAGCCACGTGGAGCAGACCCCAACCGATACGAGCTACTAGAAGGGGGAAAGAGTCACCAGGGGCAGAATACCCCGAATTTTGTGGGAACCTTAGGCGCTGGTACTAGTACACAGCGCGATCTAGGTAACCGCACACCCCTTAACTTAATAAACTGACTGCATGAACACATGTGTCAGAACCTCCTCTTCCATGAAGGAGTTTAGAATAATCCTCAGAAAGAGCGTAACTTAAAGAACCTAGAAATAGAGTTACCTTAGAGAACTTATCATACCTTAACGAACTGAAATAACCCCAATACTACCCTTTTCCAAGATTAATCATCCAAACCTTACTCAAACGACCGAAGCGTCAGTGAAACAAACAATTCCGGAAACCGACGACTCAACCTGCATGGCGCGCTTTCTACAACAAGCGCTATAACCAATGCTATACTCACAATTCCGTCTACCTCGCGCACTTGCTACAGCAAGTGCTACAATGATGGTTACAATTATGACTATAATTACGACGACAATCACAACTATAACTATAACGACAAATACAACTGAATTTTGCAGGCCGTGTAGGCCACAGGTGCAACGCCATGTCCACCGGTAATCACCAAACATTCATACAAATTCAGTACAAATTCTATTACTACAACGTGTCATCATAGGGTCACAAAACCTTAGGATACAAAAACTGCAACTACAGGAGGACCCGACGAGTCTGGACAGTACAACTAAAGGGCATACTCTAACCCATAATAAGCTACGACCATTAAACCATAATCAATCAATAACATCGGCCTATGAACCAAACATCATAGCATACTTGGTAAATCATTTAATGGTTTAAATTTGACGTGGGAGGTGGAACTTGATCCGGTACAGATCAAGGGAAGCTGAACACAAATTGGGGTGGAAGAATAGTTCGGCACTGATACTGATCACATCAGGGTCGGATGATACCTGAAACTCTCCACAAGTGGCCATAATTAATCTCATTAGGAATAGACAAGAAATCGAAGTATACTAGCTGCTAGCAGCTAAAGCACCTGCAATCTAACAAGTAAAGCACCAAAGACGAATGTTTGCGAATAATAATAATAAAAAAATTCACTCCTGAATATATTTATATAAAGAATGATGGTGGAACATAATTGCATGACAATTAGGGCAATGCTACACCCATGATGGCATACGCCAATACATAATAAATACTGGAAGAGGAAAAAAAAACGTACTAGTCCCTAGTAGGACCAACATTGAAAATGTTATGTTATAACACAATTATGACCTAACCAATCGCAACCATAAACGCGAATCGGAGTTGGACACTTAAATAATTACCACCCAAGGCACTAACCATACCAAGGAATGCCATTACCAGCAAGAGACGAACAGTTGTCAAGTTACAATTATACACAGTTAATTCATTTGATCACACCGATCATTGGATGCGAGTTTTGAATGAAAAGGGAATGACTATAGCCATTGGTGTCCTGCCAAATAATAGGTGAGAAGAAGGGAATGCGTGTTCAAGACATGTCGTCTAATAACATAACGACTGTCAGGGAAATGACTATACGAGTTAAACAATGACAAACAGCCTAAAAAGCGATGCAAGATAACAAGCCTGAATGTTATAAAACACAAGCCTAAGTGGAAGTACTAAATGTAGCTTTAGATGGACACAAGTCAAGGAGAGTGAAAGTACTGCCTCCTGCTACCTTTCAATATATACCAATTGAACAATAACGTCTAAAATAACATAACAAATAATGGAAACTGGTTACAACCAGACTACAATAAAGAGCTCCAATAAAAAGAAGGAAAACACAGATCTTCCCCATAGAGCTCATAATTTACACCAAGTGATGTGATCTAAGGATAGGGTAAAGTTAGAAAAATAATAATGCGTACCGTAGATATCGTGCATAACCTATTAACTATGAACAAGAGCAAGAAACAACAGAAAATCGCCGAACTGTGCGCATGGTACCAGCTGACAGTAATTAGGATCAACATATAAATAACTCCGGCAAGTGCTTACTAAACAATAAAATAACAATAACTTAACAAAAAGAGGGAATCACAACCTCCCCTAAGATATCAACGAACTCATGTCAATATCGAAACAAATAACAAAGGTGAAAAACCACTTCGTACCACTCAGAAGCAAACTTTACCATTAGGGCGAGATATCACAAACACCTACTGAATGACAGATACATAACCACACCATTGGGATGGGAACCTGAGGAACCGAAAGGAAATTCCCTTGGGACACCCCAACACGAATTAAGAAGGGAGATTGACAACAGAATACTTCATGAATGAGTGACAGACACTACGAGTATACAAAACGAGACATGGGACGACCGCACTCCATAGGAGCTTGTGGGGTTGATGGACTTATTTATAAGTTAGTCAAGTAAGTAGCAATGTATCAGTAGGGTACCCCATTCATGTAGACAAGTAGTGTAAGAAACGCAAGAAGTAGTAAACTCCATACCAAGGTCAGTGATGCTAATCCAGACCAGTACAAATAACTATCTAAAGTAAATTAACGAGAAGAGTTCCAATTGAACCAACGAGATTAGAGGAACCAAAAACTTTGAATAAAACATGACTAAGTCGTAACTCCGTAAATGAATTACTAATACAATAACATTAAAAGACACCTCCTGAAAGAGGAGAGAGTGGTAGTCAACCTAATGACATCTATGAAAACCCATTAAATGGGCAAATAAACATAAGTAAAAACCTCATAAGGATCAATACTACGCAACGGTAATAATCTCCACCCATAAGAGGGGCATAAAGAGGATTACTCTCCAACAGAGAACACAAGCAACACCAAATGAGATAACAATCTTGTATGCCGAATTAAGGGCAACAATACGTTTTCACCCACAAAGGGGCTGAACATAAGTACACCATTATACAATAAAAGACAGGCAAAGCTAGCACACTAGCAGATGCCTTAAGCTCTAGAGCAAATATTACAATAACCTAACCGTCGAATCGACTGAAATATGATGTGCACAGAAACAACCATTATAAATAACCACTAAAATGAATACCTTGACAAGACCGGACGAGTGAAACTCGTATAGGACTCAGATGATGAGAAACAAATCGTAGGCAGGCTATACAAACAGCCTAGACCGTCAGAGGACACACTCCAAATAATACGGCGTTCAACGTCATAAACCACACAAGAACTAATAAGGGCACAATTATACCCCTGTTAAACATGGAAAAAAATAGAAAAGATATAAAATATACCAGAGAAAAAATGCCTCAATTGCGAAGGAACATACCCATATGGGATGTCGAAAGAAGCAACACCCAATATAAACACAACAATGGATTCCCTAGCAAAAGCGGGACGAACCATGCAAGTATTAACGTGAGAACAATATGTTGAAAATACAATATAACATCACAAGTATATAACAAATATTACAATTAATGTATTTACTCCGGAACATAACAACCCGGAACCACGAAATGACAAGAATTACCTTCGTGGATTTATAAGCTAATACATTCAAATTTCAGAGACTAATGCAAAGGGCACTAACGAAAAATGATAGCCAATGTCATACTTCACCTCAACTAGAAACCAATGAGTGAAGGTAATAACACTTCAAAATGTATTACGCACTAGTAATCCAGAACATCTGGATATGATTTAGACCAAATCGTGTGCATGTACAAGTAATGATACTGCAACGACTAAGACACCTTCATTTCCAAATTAAGAGAAGACCGTGAATGACACTGTCATATTGGAACGAGGTTAGCAATAACTTGCTGCTAATAAATCATCTTTAATACGCTTTTAGGAACAAAAGGGCAAACCAAGCCCTATGTACGTGGGTCTGCACCTCAATATGGAGCGAGTGGGCCCAATAGAACGTATTTAAGGGAGCACACAAGCATTCTACGCCTTTGACTGAATAGAACATGCGCCTCACCCTTTGCATAGTTTTCTTTTAGAGCCGAGTGATGAGAGATCGACCCGTCTCTCATATATGAGAAGACTCCACTCTAAAGCTTCTATACGGAAACGAGGAAGACCAGGAACAAGACCATTAAAAGGGTCAAAGTCCGTTGGTCAAATCACGAGGCAAAAAGGCCGCATGAGAGCTGGAGAACTCCATGAGAGCCAAGCATCCAGCGCTCTTCCCATAGCGACTGTGTGATACTTTGGGGGTCACGGGGCGTAACCCTTTTAGGGGGGTGGGTAGAGCCCTTGGCATATTAGTCATTTTGTGTTGTTTTGTGGTGTGCTTGATGGTTGCTGTGTATATATATGTGCTTTAAGCACTTGTGATACATTTCGATTATGTGTATGTGCTTTAAGCACTTGGGATATGTTTTGTGATATGTATGTGCCTAGAGCACTTGAACGATTATGCACCGATGTCCTTCGGAACTTGTGATACATATATGTTGATTTGGTTTGGATTGAAAAGAGTGTGGATGAATGGAACTGGTTGAGACCTTAGAATTGATAGGCGGATTGATTGATACCTTGAGGTTACAGGGGGTAGTTAGGTTACCTATACGATTCAGATGACTTCGGGACGAAGTCCTTTTAAGGGGGGTAGACTGAAATACCCCAAATAATTATTACCTTAATTGATAAAGATTAATTTAAATCGTGAGCAACAATTGCGATAAGTATTATTGTATAAATATAGTCCAAGATGGACATTAAACTACACACTAAATCTCTAACCAAAGAAAAAAAAATATATTAAGGAGAAATAAATCAACTCCTAAATTTAATACCACATGTAATATATTTGTACATGTATTAAATACCACTAAAATCACTCATTAAACTATATAAATATTCTATGTAGTCTAAACAAATCATAGGAATACTATATATACTCATGTATATGCATTTAAAACCAAAAATACCATAAGTCATTATGTAAAACACAAATATAGTCATATATATATAATTGGTGCCACAATATTAGGAGATGAAAATTCAAAACTATTTCCTTCCTTTATGTAACCGATTTTCTATATGGAAAAGAGGATAAAAATAAGAATAAATAAATTGTCAAGAGAGAAACAAGTACACAAATTGTGTTAGGATATTAAAGGATGAAAAATTGTAATTTTTCCCTTCAATTCCTTGAGCCGGATGCCTGCAAAGAGAAAAGAAAGAGAAACAGTAAAACATAATTAGATTAAGTAAACTAATAATAAAGGACAAACAAAGTACAAAAGCCTTCTTTTTCCCATACTTGACCGATGACTTATAGCAGCCCCATCACTTTCTTCCTTCTTCCTGCAACCACGACAGCCTATCTCCCATCCCTTCAGTATCACACCAGCGCAGCTTCCCCTCTCTGTTCCATCCTTGGAAAGTACCAACAGAGAAAAGAACAACAAAAAAAAAAACGAATACTGCTGTCTTCCATCCTCTTCATAAGACAACAGCAGCAGCAGCTAGTTCTTCTCATTCTCGACTGAAACAACAAGGTAATTAAGGAAGTTACCTTCTCCTTCCTTTTCTTCATGTTTTTCCAGTCTTTTTTTTCACCAGACTATTGCTCCATTTCTGCTACTTAATACAGCCCTCTCCCTCCTCCATAAGACAACAAAGGAAACTACCACCTAAACCTCCCTTATTCTCAACAGTAAACACCCAGAACAGTAACACCAGAGTCAAGGTAAAACCTTTACTAATTTCTCTATTTTCCTCACGGTTCTGCTCTCTGGTTTACCAGACTTTTCTCCACCATTATGACCACTACAATGCAGTCCCTCTTCTCTGTTGCAGTAAGCAAACAGCAAGTCTTTTTCTTTGTTTACTTTCGGACAGCAGCAGCAGAGGAAGAACAACACAACGGTAAGACTCACCCCTTCTTTTTCTTCCTTTCCTTCACATTTCCAGCTCTTGTTCACCAGAGTTCTCTCCTCCATTTATGCTACCCATTTCAACTTCTTCTCTTCCTGAAATAGCAAGCATCCTCAGCTGTAGCTCCTCATTACCGGTTACAAACAACAAAGATAACTGCACCAAAGACTCCACCATAGATGGGGTATGAAGCAAGGTAAAAAAAAAAAAAAACTGAAACTACCTAGGCTGTTTAGATAGTGTTTTCCTCTGGTTTCTTGCTCAAAAACTGAGCCTATTCTCTCTGTGTCTAGCTGCCGAAAACTACTGTAAGAAGGCCTTTAAAAACCAAGGTAAAACCGACATTGACCATGGCTAATTAAGCTATTCTTCTCCTGCATGTTCATACTAAAATATATATATATATATACTGAAGCTTTCCCTTGTTTGTAGTTGGCTGAGAGCTCACTTAAACCTTTGCAAAACAGCAAGGTAATCACCCTTGCTTTCTATGCTAAAAACCATGTCAAGATCTACCTTGAAAACTCCTTAACATGTTGCTTAGACAAGCTGCTAACTAGCTCTTTTTATTGTCGATATAATCACAAAAAAAATGGGTATGTGCACACCCATAGGCTGCCGATAAGTTGGGAGGTTATGCAGAGAGGAAGTATCAAGTTTTAGAAGGTAAATAAAATGTAACTGTACCCTTGAAGCTTGTGAGCATGATCAACTGGTGTTACGTACAAAAATTGTAACCGTGGTACATGAATGCATAACTAGGCTGAGGAGGAGGAGGAAATTGGTGACTGGCAAGAAGTGTTGTGGCTGGGGAAAATCTTCTTGGTGATTTAACTAAGGTAATGGTGCTTATAATCTTTATTTCCTTAATTATTATTTACTGGAAAAGGATTCAAGAAACCGAGAATACATGGGTGTTTATGAGCTGTTAAATCCTAAATGCGTCTAGTAAATTGAGGATTAATTATTTGATTATGAAACTAGAAGTTAATGACTTGTTAAGTCAAGTTTATGTGTTAAAAAGAAAGCAAGTGATTTTTAGAAGTTAATACACAAAAATGTATATAGCCGTGAGGATTAGTTTATATATGTGTGCTAGTTAGGTCCTAAAAATGTGTAGAGAATAAAGGACTAAATACTTGATTAGTGAAACTAAGTGATAATGACTGGTGTAAGTTTATTTTTAAGTAATTAGCGAAGGAAAAATAATTTAATGGTGTGAAAATAAAATCTGTTTGCAAACCGTGACATAATATATTTAGAAAACATTTTAATGCCATTTAAAATTTATTATTATGCTATTCTTAAAGCCATGTAATTAGGTTATGTTATTATGGGTATTTTAAGCTTTAAATAACTATTAATAAATTCTCGGATTGATTTAAAAGGTTAAATAAGTTTTTGGTGTAAAATTATGATTCTACTAAATATAGCTACTTAGGCATACACTAGAAACATATTGGTATATTTATAAGCTTATGACATGGTTTACATAATTTTAAAACCTTATAAGATGTCTAAGTAAATAAATAAATTATACATGGGGTCAAAACATAATTAAAAAGAAACATAGAGCACTAAATGTAATTAAAACCGAAAGGGATTAATTTTAAGAAGTATAAGTATAAAATGTGAATTTTATGGAATTAAGGGTTACTTGTAAAAATAGAGAATTAATTGGGGTATTTTAGTAAATAAAAACAAATCTGGTCAAGAGGATAATTTAGGTGGTCAACCTTGACCACAAGTGAGGTTTGACCAAATTAAAATGATAAGAATAATTACCTTAAGGTATTTAAAGAAATATTAAGTCAAAAACAATAATTATAAAAAGATTAGGATGTTTGGGTAGTTACCAAAAATATAATGCTTAAAATGTGAATATTAGAACCCTATGGGTTTGTTGGGAATTTTAGAGGATTTTTGGGGTTAGTTTGATGGATTAATTAATTAAGGGTTATAATATAAGGTATAGGTATTAATTTGTAACAATTATAAAGTTTATGGGTAGGTATTGTAATTACCGAAAACCATGAGGCATAAAACGGGAATCCGGGTATTTACGGGGTTGATATGTAACTCTGGAAAGATATTAGAATTTAGTTAATGATATAAATTAATAGAGGATTATAATATATGGCTTAGGTATTAAGGTGTACCAATTATAAAAGTTATGGGTATGAAACGTAATTACTGAAATGTTGGGTATAAAATAGAATTTAATAACCTTAGGGGTCAGCTTGTAATTTCACTAATTTTGGGTTTAAAATGAGGTTTAAATAATTAAGGTGCATAATATAAGGTTTTGAGTAATTAAAAGGAAGTTTATAATGTAAAGGGGGTTATAATGTAATTATGAGAAAAATGTGGGCGAACAATTAAATTTGAGTAATCTAGGGGGGTTATCCGTAAATATATACCTACGTACGTATATTATAATGTTGAGGTACCTTGGGTTATAAATTAATGGAGTAATAAAATAACAAGTATGGAATGTGGGGTGGTTTTGTAAATAAACAAAACATATGGGGATGACACAAGAATTCCCGGAAAAGAATATTAGTGCCATTCGGAAATTATATACGTATTATATGTATGTAATAATGTTTGAAAACATTAGCTTATAAACTAATAGGACTAGAAAAGTAGTAGTTAGTATATAAGGGTCGACTCTATAAATAATCAAAATGTGTGGGGAAGACACTAGTATTACCAAAAATATAAAAGGGCCGTTTAGGAAATTTTAAAGTTGGGCAGAATATATTATAAAGTTTGGGTGATATAATGTGACGTTATGTTAAATGAGGAAGGATATATTATAAGGGGGTTATTAAGGAGCAAGTATATATATATACAATTTTATAAAATGATGGCCAAGTTTGGTAAATGTTGGAAGTATATTACCAAGTTGGAACTTTATTATAAGGGGGCCCTATAATGCACATAATATGAAATTACAATATCGTTAGCAAGATATATGTATAAACGTGAAAATAACGGCAACGGCGTTATAAACAAATACAAATGCATAGAGTATTACATGCACGTGAAAGGGTGCGCAAACGACAATGCATAACAACAACTATAACCTATGCGTACTAGAATATATATAAATACTCGCGCATTTACATAAATATAACTACAAGAGCTAGTTCGTACAACGAAATGTTTAACTGTCATGCATGCGCGCGCGTAACGATATTCCCGCATGCATGTAACCCGACAATACGTAAACAAATTATAAACGTAACTTCCTTGTAATGAATGTTAACCTTGTAGCGACAAGATTATATATATATATATATATATATGTATATACTCGTAAAATATAACGAGTAATGGAAATGTAAATTCCTAAGGTTAACGAACATCAAGTTGAACAAGAAAGCAACCGTGAGTGGCTACGGGATGGAAGTAAGGGTTTAAGCAAGGATGATTAAATAGGTTCGAGTTATATAAATATATACTGATATGAGAACCGCGTGTATACCAGAGGTGCGAGTGGGTAGACACGAGCATTGTAAGGGCTTGAGACTACGCGGGGATTTTACGCGAGCGCTCAACGGTGTAAGGTATGTTCATTGTGTGGTCCGAACCTCTGAGGGGAGCCTCGGTTCGGGTATTGCTTGACTATGTGACAAGAGCGATATGTATGCTATGCATGATTGTGTGGATTATTCATTTGGTTGGTAAGCGATTATTGTTATGCGTGACGTCTTCGGAATATCTCATTATGATTGTTTATGTTGTTGGAATACTAATATTCGGGAACTTTATCCCTAACTCACCTAAGTAAAACACTTAGGGACGAGACTCGGGATCCCCAGTCTCTAGAGCTTGATATTTGAACATGGTTATAACCTAGATTATTTCTAAGGAAGTACATAGGACTTCAAAGGTAATAAATGGTAAAGACTTCTCCTAGACCTAAGAATTTACTTAGGGTAGTTGATTTATGATTAATCACATACTGGAGAGTGTTGGTTATGGTACATGGTATAGGAATCCAATTAGTCTCGACTAGTTGGTTGCGCATTGGTGATCACCGGAGTATAACGTCCGTATCGGACCGACTCCCTCTATATTCCGACGGGCCTAGATAGACTGTTGGACCAGGGTGCCGACTTTGGCACACGGCTTCGGCCATTCATGGACGCCTTTATTAGGCAAGTGGAAGCCCCAGGATCGAGTGATCCTTGGCAATGAGCACTTCGTGTGTACGGGAGGACTACTGTCCAGTAAGGTTATTTCCGGGTTGTCCTAACATGACGCCCAATGGTATTGAGAGTAAGACTAAATGGTGGTTAATATAATTTAAAGGAAAAACTACTAACATCTCGATGGAAGTAACTACGTGTTTGTATAAATGTTTACTGTATATTGTGTGACTGTTTATAGAACAGGGTATCTGGTATGTCGTGGATTGTATGTAATGGATGGATTGTCACTTTGATGGATTACTGTATGCTTATGCATGTTATTTACTGCTGTATATAAACTGCAAAATGAACCAGCATGTAATCAACCTCATGTTCAGACGACTAATTGACCTAAGTGACCTAAAGGGTCTAGGACAACATAGTTTAACATACTCGGCCAAGTGCTGAGCCCTCCATGGGCACCGATATTTTATGTTTCAGGTGATTGATGATTGACGCCGGAGTGCGGGATCGTGGGTAGATGACCTCGACTTTTATTACGCTTCTAGGATTATTTCATGTTAGTACGTTGTAATCTGGGAATTCTTAAGTGCTCACTTGTTATAGGTACCGTTTGTATATAGGATAACGTAGTAAATATCTCGTTCATCACTGCGGTTAGTCGTTGTTGTCATTTGTTATATTTCGGATATGCTTCGTTACTCGCATGGGCGAGTAATGGCATGTGACACCCAAGTGAGGATTAATGTAGTTTAACTTCCGCTGTGAGACGTCTTTAATTATGTTACGAGAGTGA
Source organism: Limonium bicolor (assembly GCA_023374045.1). NCBI lineage: Eukaryota > Viridiplantae > Streptophyta > Magnoliopsida > Caryophyllales > Plumbaginaceae > Limonium > Limonium bicolor. The sequence goes on along the minus strand of CM041781.1, from coordinate 28,025,643 downwards.
TTATTACGGGAGTGATTATTACGGGTTTATAGAGTGGGGTGTTACATTTATACATTTATATGTAAGTACTATATATATTACGTATGACTTAAATATATACTGTATATAGTACAGTATCTTGACCCACTGGCGGGAAAAAAGCAGAAGAAGTTTGCCAGTGCCATGGGCGATGGTTAAGACTCATTGCTGTATCAACAAAAAAACTAGAGGAACAAGGATCCAGAAATAAAGGAGATCATGTGGACGAGCTTGAAGAAGAAGTACCAAATCCCAGAAGAAGCATATGCTAAAGGTTGTCACTTTGCTTTGCATATGCGAGCGTTCAAAAATAGGCTAGTGGCTGGTTGGATCAATACGAACAACCCGAAGCAGGTGCCTCCCTATGAGATGTACGCGGCATGATCACTGGAGGAGTGGAAGGAATTCTATGAAGTACATATCACCCCTGAGTTCAGGGTACGTAATTGTTTTGATAGATTAACTTTTAAGTTTATGTTGTTAATATAACAGGATAAGTAAAATGAATTGTATTAATTCTTTCCACAGGCAGAGTTCAGGAAAAAGCCCGACAGAATCGCTTGAAAGATCAGAACCCACACTACATGGGCCGAGCTAGGTACCGGGGCGTATACCAGGCTGGATTGAAAAAGGGGTTATTGAAGAGCTGTGCGTGAGGACGACACAATTGAGCCGATTCAGAGTCCGGATGAGGTGAATCGGGCACAAGCATACATGCTTGGCCGCCAATTAGAGAAGGACGGCGAAATGTATTATCCGCGGAAGGAGACTGCAGACTTAGCTGCAAAAATTGTGAGTGTCCTGAGTAATATTTAATAGTTTATAATTTTTTCTTACAATTTATGTATGTTTTATTTATTTGATCTAATTCATAATTTACATGTTTTTTGCGTGTACAGACTGCAGAGGGTGCTGATTCTTTTCTTGGCCAGCCTCATAGTCGGATGATCCGTTGAACAAAGCGCTTGGCAAGAAGGATTACCCTGGGAGAGTTCGAGGATTTGGATCCGCAGTGCGTCAGAGAGATGTTTTTCCTCGCTCCCAGCGGATGGGGAGAGAGAGAGAGAAGAAATGAGGGAGATCAAAAGGAAGTTGTCCACAGCAATTCTAATCTGATTTGCAGCAGCAGATGCCAACAAATGGAAGCAAGATTGATGCAACAACTGAGTCAGGGGCATCAATCTCTAGCTCATCAGTGTATGCCCCTGCACCGTTTCCACCCCTGCACCTGCTTCCATCCCAGCACCTGCTTCCACCCCTGCACCTGCTTCCACCCTGAACACTTACTCCACCGCTGTACCATCTCAGGTTTTGGTTTCTTACATTGTACCTGCACCTTCTGATCCATTCCCTATGCCAAGCTTCAGGTATGCATGTGTGAATTTTAGTGCTTTGTCGTTATTTTTTTTTTCAAAAAGCATGCATGTTGTAATGTATGAATCTAATTGTTTGTGTTCGTTTATTAGGGAACCAAAAAGTGTCGTCTTCTGCAGATCAATGAACATGGCACCTTTGTGGTTGCAGTAGGCACAATTCTACAGACTGATTCAGCGTCATTGTGTCATTTTAAGCGAGTTCCGGCCTGGTACGTCCGTGTGACGGTCGACAGTGTCTGTCAAGGCTGTGATCACATTCCACTACCGATATAGTGGAATGATTGGAGCACTATCATTGAAGCACGTGGCTCACAAGTACCATGGCCTTGCAATCTGGGTGGATTTATCTGGTAGTACAGTAAGCAAAACAACTTATATAAATTTGTTTACTAATTACCATTTCATATAAATGCAGTTTGGGAGAATGAGAGAATAGTTTTCTAACGAGCTAACTTGTCATTTCTTAGACACATGTTCCTATTGCTGGCAAAGGTAAGCGAGTCAGTGCGTCGAAAGAAAGGGACCATCGGGTCAGCAGGATGATCACTACATCAGTCCACTTCGACGCGATTTCATTCTTATCCAAAATTTGGTGGAAAACACTAGGAAAGCGTCAGCAATCTTATATGACTTGATAATCGGGAAGGGTGATGAATTCATTCAGTTCATCCTTAGGGTTCCACCGTCTTTGTTCCACAGCGGAGAACCCCAAGAGTTGCTGATCAGTATTAGCGATGTCAAGGAGCTGCTACTTGGTGATATGCTGAACATCTCGGTGATTCAATCCTACTGCTTGTAAGTATCACATTTTTTCTCTCTCAAAGTTAATAGTAAGTTTATGTATATATAATTTTAATTTAATGCCTTTGTCATCAAAGGCCCTTACTATAGAGGCTGGTGTCAAAGAAAAGGATAATGTGATCACCTTCCTATGTCCACAAATCATGTCTTCTGAGGAAGCTATGAGACGGTGTTGGCTGTCAGAGCCATATGCGCAATGCCATACTGCGGCGGTTAGTAGGAAAAGCCGATTTATGCTCATACCATATCATCAGATGTAAGCGCGCTTGACCACCTTATGCTTTTGTCTTTATTGTTTTATGTTAACTCTTAATATTTCGAAGCTGGAGTTGATTTGTTGTGTTTTGAAACTTGTAGCAATCATTGGTTGTTGTGTGTGTGTGTACTTACTCATCATCCTGTATAGTGATTGACCCTATTGGTGGAATTAGGAGAAACATCGTCATTTCTGTTCTGCTGACAAAGTAAGTAATTGTGCATATTTCATTTCAAAAATAAAATTTTATACCTTTTTTGATGACTTGTCACTTAAATGCTTGTTTTAATTAATTTCAGTGGTTTTAGAGATGGTATGGTCAATGTCAATGCTATGATTTTCCTTTGAATATACAGTATTTGAAAAAGGTAAAAAAATATTCTATTTACTCATGCATACTTAAATATATTTTGTATATTAGTGTGTATATATAATAATATAATTTATTGAAAATAGTGTCCCAGGCAACCAAATAGCAGCAGTTGTGGATATTTTGTGATGCGATACATGTTCGACAATCGTGTCCAAAATCGACAAAATCAGTAATGACATTGGAGTATGGTTATAAGTTTTGTGTTTGAATTGGTAATTTAACTGTTTCTGCATGGTTGGATAAGTTTAAATGGTGGTGTACTTAATTGCTTTTATAATTCTTACGTGCAGCTTATTAACTTCTTTGAAAAACAAGGAGCTAAGGAGCGACTATTCAGCTGGTGATCTAGATTTTGTCAAGGAGCACATGCGTGCTTATTGGATGAAAGCAATACTTTTAGAAGATGAACAGAGTCATGATCAGTTGCCCGCTGTTTGAGTTGTCTGAACTGAAGCATCTATAAATGCAGTTTGTTGCATTATATATGTCAAGTACACTGCGTTGTGTTGATGAAAAAGTAGTTTCTAGCTTGCATTATCAAATTTCTACAGATTGCAGTACAACATAAGTACTTAGTACTTCCATATGTGTTTGGATTTAACTGTAATTAGATTTTGTCTGCATGTTTGGTACTAATACTGGGCAAATCTATGTTAATGTTACCGGCTGATTTGTTGCAATGGCCGGGAATTAATGCTGTAAATTTAATTCGTAGAGATTGTAATTTCGATCCCTGTTACAGTTGTGGTGTGATGGCTTCTGCTGTGTTTGAAAATGCAACAATGCATTGATCTGTGATGTGATGATATCTGTAGCATTTGTTGGAACAGAGATTTCTGAAGAAAAAAAAAGAAGATATAAAGAACGCTTATCCATATAAGCGTTCTTTTAAAACTCTCCCGCCAACCATCATAAGAAACGCTTATATGTGATAAGCGTTGTTTTTGGTCGAGCATAAAGACGCTTGTTAGACTAAAGCGTTTTTTATGTTCCCATCGTTTTCGCATTATAAAGAAACACTTTGCAAAATAAGCGTTCTTTAAAGATAGTATAATGAACGCTTTGGAAGCGTCATTTATAATGTTTTATCATTTGCGTCGCTCGAATAAACTACGCTAAATAAACGTTCTAAATGCCAAATTTAAGCATTGTTTATTTTATTTTTTTCCAGCAGTGGGTCCATTGTGCACATTCAAAGTAGAACAAAGTGTATGCATAATTGATAATGGAAGGACCACTCTATAGCGAGTATGACTACGAGAGCACGGGGATTCTCCTGTTCAACCAAATGGTCATTCCTCCCTATCCTCTTTGGTTCATCTGTTATATATTGATGGAACCTTCAGATTCTTCCACCTTTTAGCTTAATTAGGTCTATATATGATGACATACAAAAAAAACTCTTCTTGCTATCTCGATGAAAGATGCGTGCGTGCATACAGCATAGAACCAAAAACAATATAATGCTCTTGAGTATTTGATGCCTAAAGTAGAGTTGTTTCTAAACCATTGAATGGACATTTGTGATTAATATAATAACAAAAACGTTATCCTTATGTTTAGTGAATATGTAGCTTTTCTACCCCAATAGCATCTATAAGGCGATGCGATGCCGATTACGATAACACTCGTGTGTTCCGTTACGAGTGGTATACGAAATTACTACAACACCCTTCCATATCCTCTTTTATAAATCACCACTTCAACTTCCTCACCCTTCTCACCCACAAACCCCCAGCAAGAAGTAAACTGCCACCATGTCATCCGTGTTACCTACCGACTGGTTCGCCGCTCAACCACTTGACTCAAACCATTGGGACCCTTTCCCAACCGATGTATGGGACCCATACTACCCATTCCCAACTTTCTGTCCACTTGACCAGCAATTCGCCGGGTATGGCGGCGCATCACCCAGCTGCCACCCAAGATCGACTGGCGGCAGACGGAAGCGGCTCATATAGTAAAACTAACTGTACCTCCTAATCTGAGAAAGGAAGATGTAAATGTCATGATTGAAGATGGTAAAGTTTTGAGGATTGAAGAGTGTGGAAAGTCGTGTAAAGCTGCTAAGGAAGAGAATCGACATCCGTTTATGCAGAGACTAGCTATACCGTGTAATGCGGAAGTTGATGGTGTTAGGGCGGAGATGAAGGAGGAAAATGTGCTTACTGTTACTGTGCCGAAGAAGAAGAGAGTGACTGCTGTTGAGACGAAAAAGATTGTGGTTAAAGTTGGGTAAAGAGTGAATAATAATCGTTTGTGATGAATGAAGGGTGATGATAATGGATGATGATGATGATGATGATTTCTAGCTTTGTGTGAACTTGAACTGCCTGCGTTCGAAGATGAATAATAAATGTTGTGTGTTGTTTAATTTATGATGTTTTTTAGATGGTTTAAGTTTTTAATTCCACTAATACTTAAAACAGTAAATATTAAATCCCATAAACCAAGTTTCTAAACCCTAAATATTTTGAATCAATCATTGAACACATCCTTTTCAGTAGATCCTTTGACATTTCTTTTTTGACATAGGCAAAGATGCTATCATCAACTTACTTAACTTCAAGACCCAAAAAATGTATCAGCAAGCCTAGGTCTGTCATCTCTAAGGTCTCATCAGCAACACCATATCCTCAACATAAAGATAAAACACCATTAAAAACATTGTTAATTGTGAATCACTATGACATAAATAACTTTTCAGTTGCTTGTGATGCTTTCCTCATTTTTCAACTTGGGCCGCTTCCTTTTTGCAATTCTTATTTTGAGTTGATTCTCCTTTCACTTGAAAGGCTTTCTCGAACACATTATATACATTTTTCTTCGTCCAAATCAGCTCAAAGACTTTTTTTAATTTACTAGTTAAATAGAAGTATATTATTATTACACATATTTCTATCATTAGCTTTTGCTGAACTTAATGAAGTGGTTTATCTTTCGAGTCAGATAGAAGTATTTATTTATTTTAAACAGATAAAACTTTATTTCCACATATTTTATTAGCAGTAGTTTTTTTTTTTTTTTGAAACCTTATTTACTGGCCGTAGTTGAACAGCAAACAACGTCGATAATCCATTTATTTTTTCCCTTAAAAAAAAAAAGACTCATTCTACATTGCGAGGAGCTATCATCACCCACCACATGTGACACCCATTTCTTTTACCCTACTAATTAAGGCAAGTATCAGATGACTAATGTTTCAGGGATCCATATTATAAATACATCATTTCACCCACACCAACTATATCAACAAACAAACAAATAATCAATTACTTCCTCTCCTCTTTCTCAAATCAAATTCATTCTATCATGGATAACAAGCAGAGCGCAAGCTACAAAGCTGGAGAGACCAAAGGCCAAGTTCAAGAAAAGTCCAGTCAAATGATGGACAAAGCCCAAAATATGGCCCATTCTGTCAAGGAATCATGCCAAGATGTGAGTCACCACCACAACCTACCTACCTTTTCTTCTTACCACACTTTTAATGATGTGTTCTTTTTTTCCTTGTTAATGTAGGCTGCAGGACAGATGCAACAGAAGGCACACGATGCCGCTTCCGCTGCCAAGGATAAAACTAGCAACTAACCATACAGGATTAACCATATAGCGATATTGATAATTAACTTTACTTATATATGAAACAACAAATAAAGAAAAGGTTATGTATAAGCATTCTTTTTTTAATTTCTATCTTTCGTTTTAGGCTTAATCATGAAAGAATGTTTCGGGTATAAGTAATAACTTCCAAATCAATATAAGGATTTGCGTTTAATTCAATATCTGTGTACTTTTCGTTTATATTGATGTTTCTTTGCCTATGAAGTTTATGAGTCTCGTTCCTAGTGTAATATGAGCAGCTTATGTCGGAGAGTCCATTACTAGGAAGGCCCAATAAGCTCATTAGGGAATCCGGCCCAACATTTTAGGTAGTTGATAGTACAGTTCCCTTTTTACACACAAATATATATATCATTTCATGGGTATTCAAAGGTAACTAATCTAACAAATGACCCAAGGCAGTTAATTTTAGCTGTATGCAAACCATGTTCAGAAAATCAGCCGTAAGTGAGTCTTGATTAAGGGAGTGCATATGTAGATTGAGTGGCAACCAACATACATGGCATAGCAGACGCGAAGGTAAGGATAGCTTGTAGGATAATAATAAAAAAAACTAGCGATTAAATTAGCATTTAATGAAATGGAAAGTGAAGTGGTCCAGAGTGTAAGTTGCTCAGAGTGGACAAATTAATGAAGAAGTTGGAACTCAAAGGGAAGACAATGTAACTAGATCTGGCAATTCGGGTCACTCGTTCGGGTTCGGTTCAGTTCGGGTCAATGGCAGATATCACTATTTGGTTCGGTTTGGATCGGGTCGGGTTTATCTGGTTAAAATTAAATTCGGGTGACTTCGGTTTGGTTGATTTCGGGTTCGGGTGATTTAGGTTCAGGTTAGCCTCTACATTTTTCGGTTTTTTCGGGTGACTTACCACATTATGCTATTGACAAAAATTTTAAAGTACAAATTTAAGCAACCTTTGTAACTTGTATTGATTTTTATATTTGGATCCAAATTCTCTTAATATAGTGTTACTCTTGATGAAGATTGCTATTGTGTATTGGTTGGTTATACATAACAAATTGGATGACAATATTTTTAATATTAATTTTTAGCTATAGATTTATTAATTGTATCGACCAAGTATAAATTTAAAATTTGGTGAATCAGTGGTCAATTTGGCACTCGACGCCGAGTTTATCCCCCCACCCCCACGCCCGACACTGTGTTTGTGCCTCCTGCCATCCCACGCTCGTCACACCCCGTGTGCATACTGTCAGCGTCCGTCATCTCGAGCGAGCAGCACGCGCCCATGCCAATCCATCACCACCTTGTGCTTGTGCCCTTAGGGCATCCACAATAGGGGTTCTTAACACGGTTACATAGGAGAAGAATTAAAAAATATTCTACAATGGTGTGGATTCCACCATTTTCTCTTTCAAGGTTCTTAACTAAGAACCTCACTTTTTATGACACACAGACCCACCTATGTGTATCTCTCTCTTTTATATTTTCTCTCACATCCAAATAGTGATAGTTTATTGGTTGTTCATTAAGAGACATAAGATTAAGAAACGTTGTTATTGTAGTGAATAGAGTTTCTTAAGTAATAAAATATAATATTTAGATGACATAGTACCTAGGAATATGCTAAGAAACTCAAAACCATTGTGGATGCCCTTATGCGCCTGTCATCACCTCGCGTCCATGACTTCATGTTGTGTGTGCGCCACCGATCACCGTCTTGTGTGCGCGCCTCGTGCAGGCGTCCTTTAGTAGCTTATTGCTCCCATGCAGGGGTTGTTCCTTTATCTTCTTATTTAATTTAATTATTCATATAGATATATTTACATGAGATGTAAGTTTTGTAATCTTTATTCTTTTGTGGTATTAATAAGAAACCTAAGTAGTGATGTGATGATATATACACATACACATTTAAGCCATTCCTAAGCTTGATATTGTAATCTTTATTTAAGTAAGGTGTAAGTTTTGTAATCTTTATTCTTCAACATCTACACATAAATTGTGGTTAGTATATTTATTAACTGAAAAGTTCATATGTTTTATTAAATGTACATAATCAAATTGGATGACAATATTTTTAATATTAATTTAAACAAAAGGAGAATGGAAGTTTGTCTAGTTTCATGTGTGGCTTGGGTGAATTTGGTTCGGGTCAATTCAGTTCGGGTCAATTCGGTTCAGGTCAATTTGGTTCGGGTGAATTCGGTTCGGGTGGATTCGGGTATATCAAACTTCGGTTTGATTCGGTTTTGGTCTGGTTCGGTTCGAATTTTCGGGTCACATTTCAGGTCACATCATTCGGTTTAAATTCGGATTTGGATCGGATTGGATCAGGTTGGTTTTTCTAGTTCGGGTCACCTTTGCCAGATGTAAATGTAACGCTCCAGAATGGGTCGGACTTGCTAGTGGTAGTGGAAGTTGGTTCGAGAAAGAAGTAATAATACAAACACTTTTTAATGGGCCAATGGAGTTAGAGCTCTCCGAGCAGTGGCGGAGGCAAAGCCTGCCTGGAGGGAGCAAAACACCCCTAACTTTATTATATTACATAAAATTGTAGTGTAAAAAAAAATTTGTTTAAAAAAATTTAGTAAAAACACCCCCTAATTTTTATAATTCTGTCTTTGACCCCCTCAACTTGTATTTCTGGCTCCGTCCCTGCTGGACGAGGATGATGATTAAAGCTACTAAGCTTCAATTAAATTTATATATGATATATATATATATATTAGTTGAAGAGGTCGACTGAGCTAGCATATACTACTGTCTATAGCTAATACAGACTCAGTTGTTGTGGTCCATCCAACTCGCCGTCGATTGAGCAGCAGAGAAAGAAAACGGGAAACAAAAAATGGCATCCTAAACTTTTCGACTAGTGGAACACCCAGCTATCAGATTATAAAGATATTTTTATATTAGATTCTGATTATATCAAATGTATACAGAAACTATGCTTTATAAAAGTTGGGCTATATATATACTGGACAGAGAGAAAGTATAAGATCGGGCCTAAATGATTAGTTGGGCCTTGTATTCCCCTGGTTCTGTGCTAGAGTTCATCGGAAGGCAAGAATGGAATTGGAAAAACTGTGATGGATGAAGGCTTTTGGTGAGAGCATCAGCTACTTGTTCTGCCGCTAGAATATGAGTGACACGTAGACTTTCCGTTGAACACGTCCTCGTATGAAAAATAGTCAACTACTACGTGTTTCATGCGGTTGTGAAAAGCAGGATTCCTAGTGAGGTTAGTCGTTGCAAACAAGTTTAGGGGTTCTGAAAGAACAAGTCCTAATTTACGTAATAACTGCAAGATCCATATGGTTTCAGCTATTGCTGTCGCAGGCCTTATTGAATTTTTTTAACTCCAGGAAATGAGATGAGCACCAAGGAAGATACAAAGTGCAGTTGTAGATCACTGATCTATCGGGGCCCAGCCTAGTCCGCATCAGAGAAGATTGTCATCGAAGTCATAGGAGATGCGGGACGGAATAAGCCTAAGTTACAGTATGTTGAAGGTAACGAAGGACCCTCTTAGTTGTGTGCCAGTGTATTTGTCTTGACACATGCATGTATTGGCATATCTTATTGACCCAAATTGTACATGTGGCTGGTAACTAAGTACTGGAGTGAGCCAACTGCACTTCAATACTGGGTAATATTTGGGTATGGAGAGGAGAATCTGTGATATCAAGATTACAGTGAGGGCTGATAGGGGTAGAAACAGGTTTTGAATGATGCATTTATGAGCGGCTTATGTCGGAGAGTCCGTTACTAGGAAGGCCCAATTAGCTCATTAGGGAATCCGGCCCAACATTAGGTAGTTGATAGTACCGTTCCCTTTTACACACAAATATATAACATTTCATGGGTATTCAACGCTATAAAAGCTGGCAAGGTAACTAATCAAACAAATGACCCAAAGCAGTTAATTTTAGTTGTAAAAGAGTTTTGATTTAAGGGAGTGCATATGTAGATTGAGTGGCAACCAACATAGCAGACGCGAAGGTATGGATAGCTTGTAGCATAATAATAATAACAAAAAACTTGCGATCAAGTTAGCATTTAATGAAATGGAAAGTGAAGTCGTTTATGTGAAAGTTGCTGAGAGTGGGCAGATTAATGAAGATGTTGGAACTCGAAGGGGAACGAAATATAACACTCCGGGAATGGGTCGGACTTGCTAGTGGTAGTGGAAGTTGGATCGAGAAAGAAGTAATAATCCCACCACCGGGTTTTAGGGTGGCTCACTAATCCAGGTTGCTACCCATTTAAGGGGTTTGGACCATGGAAAAGATTAAGGCCAGGAATCGGATCCAACCTCTTGTGTCTCCTCATCCTCACGCGTGGCCGAAACTATATCGGACTTCTACTTATTCTAATTTACCAATTTCTCAATGTTAAAAATGTTAGTTAGTTAGGAGTTAGTTAGAAGTCTTCTTTCCATACAATGGGTTAGTACACTACACATCAAGGCCACAAACACTTATTCACATTCATACATTTCATGAATTATACAAACTATAGGTTCAAAGACAATACAACAAGAAACAATATAATACAAGCACGAGGAAGTGCAATAAACCCGATTCGTGCATTTTATCTTATTTAGGTGATCACATAAACAAACAAATCAGGTAACCACGGTAGCATACGGGGCATGAGAAAATCATACCGTTCACCGTCGTACTCGGACTCTGATTCTCTTTCAAGGTTCAACTATTCGAGTCCTATAACATATACGGAATTGTACGGTCAATCATCTATTATTAACCTATACCGTTCCTCCATTAATATTCCCAATTTACCATTGCTAGTTCCTACTACTCATACTTAATTATGAAAATCATTTTCTTCTCATTATTTCTTAAACTTGTTTCCTTACTTATGTGCATATTTTCTTACCATCGTTACTCCATTAATGGTATACTAATACAGCCATATATATACATATACATATATATATATATATATATATGATTACTATTTTTTTTACTCGACCGACCTTACCCTGGGTCGGTCCCAAGGTCGATCGAAGTCAGTAAGTTACGGTTCTGAAAAGTTCAACTTTGACCAACCTTCCCAAGGTTGGTCCTAGGGTCGGTCGAAGTCAGTAGACATCCATTCTTGAAAATTTAAACCCGACCGACCTTGCAGGGTAGGTCCTAAGGTCGGTCAAAGTCAGTAGACTTCTGGGTTCACAAATTACGACTCGACCAACCTTGCCAAGTTCGGTCCCAATTTCGGTCGAAGTCAGTAGACTTCCGTGTTTATAAATTCTTACTCGACCGACCTTCCTAGGGTTGGTCCCAAGGTCGATCGGCACCAGTATACTCATTTTAAATTCTGTTTTTAGCTCCTTTCTTTACCCATTGCTTCCCTAATATTTCCAAAGCATTACTAACATATTTATCACCAATTTTAGCACTTCAACCTCCTTAAACCATCTACTAACATAATTACTCATTCCCATGTTAATTTACACAATTCTCTCACTTTCATTTTAGCACTTGCACTAGTTTTCTACTTTCTTCTACGCTACAGATTTTAACTCTCATTCTTACCCCTCAATGTTCCTCAACTAATGCCATTACTAGAGTTCAACTTGCATTATCTCATCCACTCTAGTTTCTAACATGGTTAGCTACTCATTTTAAACACCAAGACACCCTAGTTATTTCCTAGGTTGTTCCCTCTTCCTAAACACTTAAGTCTTCACATTTCTAGACAAAATTTGACAGAGGTTCCCCTAAAAGTTTAACATTGCCCACACAAAATTTCAGCTCACGACTCGTTTCTAATGTCCACAACAATTTTTAAGCATTAACAACATTTAATGTCTTGCACAACATCATCTATTTCTCAAGGTTTTTCCAAGCTTTTAATCAACATTCAAAAGCTCCAAAACAATTTAGCTCTCTTCCTCATTATATCACAACATAACCACTACTCAAAACGATCAATTTTTCCTTTCAAGCATTCAAAATCTGTTACAATAAGGCATACACAAACTAGTTCAAGGTAAGAGCATTTACCTTGTGTTTCTAGTTTTCCTTTCCCTCTTCCTTTCTCCTTTTTCTTTCTTCTTTCTTCTTTGTTTCTTGTTATTGGCTCAATAACTGTGAAATGCTAAAGCCACCCATACATACCAACACTAGCTTAGAAACTCATCCTTAAACTAACCTAAAACTTAATACATGTTAAGGTTTATAAGGGGTATTACCTTAAGCTTTTTAGTGAGACTTTTGGACAGCAAAGATGCAAGACTTCCAGCTCCAAGATGACCAACCAAAACCGGCTGGAAGGGGAAGAAAAACAAGGCTCAACTTGTATTTTCGTTTTGCAATGAAGGGTTGGAAAAAGATGGATTTTTAAGACTATTCTTACCTTAGAACAATATGGAGATGGAGGGGGTCACAATGGTGGTCTTCAAGCTCCAAAATGAGCCATACCCATGAAGATGAAGTGTGAGCTTTTCAATCTTTAAAAGGTGAAAAATGAAGCCCAATAGAAGGGGAGTTCAATGGTGTAATTTTTATGAGATCTGGAGTTGATTTGCACCTTCAAAAATGGAAGAGAAGGGCTGCTGTGTGAGAGGCTTCAAATCGCCATTAACAGGTCGGGGAAGAAGAAAATTCAGAGGGAAGGAAGGAGTACGGGTGAGAGAGTGAGGAATGGGGGAGGAGAGAGACTACACTCACCTTTTTACTTTTACTACTTATTTTGATGTCCTTTAGTGAATTAGGAAGAATAAATAAGAGAGGAAGGGCTGAGTGAGCCGGCCACACAGCACACACACCACATTTTCTGATTTTTATTTGTAAATGGGGAAGGCTAGTTTAGCTTTATTACATTTAACAACCCACAACTTCTCGTTTTTACACTATTCACTACCGGAACCTGTTTTCTAGAATTTTCTCGTTTAATTAATTTTAATGGTTCTAGACCTTCACTAATGTCTAATTATAGACATATGATTGACTAAAATTATTACGGGTCTATTTAACCCGCTTAAAGTCATGTTTTCCCGGTTCCGAAAAAATACGCTTTAAGGTTCGTTTGTGTTTTAATCCGTTTTAAGGATCCGTTTCCTTCAGGAATCGTTCCCTCATGTTTATTTAGGCATAATTAAGCCTCTAAAATACTCATTAGCCTAATTAATCACTACTTTTAATTTCAGGGTATTTCAATATTTGTCTTGACACATGCATGTATTGGCATATCTTATTGAGCGCAAATTGTACATGTGAATGGTAATGCTTAAGTAGTGAAGCGAGCCAACCACACTTCAATACTGGGTAACGTTTGGGTAGAGAGAGTATCTGTAATATCAAGATTACAGTGCGGGCTGATAGGGGTGGAAACAGGTTTTGAATGATGCATTTATGTGGTTTTAAGTAGATTAAAGTTAAGAATGTAGGATTCTTATGTGAGCAACAAACCTGGTGTGGTCAAGAGGCAGAAACCCCTGGGAAATATGAGAGGTTCCCTAGGTCTTTAACATGGAATTTTGTAAAAGAAATTCTTGGAGAGAGTATGTACACAAAGGAACTAAACAACTATCAACAATGATTGGTAACCTATCTTAGCCTTGAAAACTAGCTACTATAAGACCTTTCCTAACTTGGGTCTAAAAGTGTAAGGTATTGTTGTTGTAATCAACTCATGTGTATCCTTATAAACCATTCACATTACTACTCATATGTGGATGTGGAATAGGGGTATCACATACTTATTCACTCAATGAATGTGATGTCCTCATCACAAACCTAACATTCAAGTCCCATGAACCTTTTCTTTGGTAGGTATTGGGTAGTCCACCCTAACATGGCCCCGAGTCGGCTTTGATACCATTGTAATACCTATATGGGAAAATGTCCAACAAACTAGCACCCAAACCATTCGGGCTTGAAAACAAGCCACTTTGAGCCCTGTGTCATCACTTGGGCCTAAAAGTGGAAGGTCATGTTTTAATAGTCAACTCATGATTACCTTTAAGCTTAATAAAAATTAATTAAGGGATTAGATAACTCTAAACATGTTAATACAAACTAAAGATATATAACTTGATGGTTGCAAATGAGTTTCATGGTGTGTACTAAATGCTATAACCATTATATCTATGAGAAGGTGGCTGAAATAGGAGATTTCGACTTCCGGAACGGGTAATTTTGACCCCCAGACAGACAGTTCCGGACATCCGAAACCTCGGGGCAGACCTCTGGAACAGACAAGCCATTCTGGACAGTTGAATTCAGCCCCAAAATGGGCACCTCCGGACTCCAAAAGCAACCCTGGAACTGCACATACAGTTTTCTCTAAGGCACTGTTTTTGCTCTAGGGTCTTCGCTTTAACTCCGATTTCACTTCCGTTTGTTTCCACACACTCATCTCCTCAGCAACAGTAGCAAAATATCATTGTATAATAAAGCATTAAATTGTACAATAAAGTATTTTAAAGAAAAATAACTATAGTTTGTAGCAAAATATCTATGTGTGGAAAGGGTAACAACACATTTTATTAATGTTTTAATACAACAAGGCTTGAGATGCTTGAAGTTGAAGATGTCCATATATATATCATTTGTGAGCAATGAACAGTTATCGGATGTCTAAATCTCCATTATGTGTTTTTGGTTTCAAAAATTATTTTGATGGTTGGAATAATTATAGTAGATTTAGATTTAACAAAGCATTCGGGTGGATAAGGTTTGGGTTGATTTGGTTCAGGTGGATTCAGGTTGTACCAAACTTTGGTTTGGATCTGTTCGGACTTTTGGATCACATTTGGATCACGCTATTCGGTTTAAAATCAGGCTCAGATCGGGTTGGATTGGTTCAATTTTCTAGTTTGGGTCACTTTGTTAGGTCTAGTTGTAACTGATTCTATCGATACACTCATATCCACTCCTTCAAAGTAGATGCAATAATACTTCATACCAGTCGGGCATCTAAAAAAAAGACTAACAATAATAAGGCCTCATTCTTTTGCGTTTTGAAAGCTGGTAGCTGATAAGGTTGATATAAAGTGATGACTGATTTCAAAAGTAGATGGTTGTGTAAAAACCAATATAAGTTGTTCTTTTGTATTAGATTTTTGACCTCATTAACTAATTGATAGTGTGCAAACAGTGGCGGATCCAAATGGGGGGCCAGGAGGTCACCCCGAAACCTTTGAAAATTTATCAAATGCTCTTTTAAGGTACTCATCACTTATCATTATGGGTACGCGCGCGTGTAATCGAGCACATACATCTATCTACTTTCCTTCAACCGGAATCAACATATATTCCCTTTTTAAAAAGAAAAAAAGGAAACTGGTAATGATATTAAAAAGTACTCCCTAGTTCAACAATAACTTCATTTAGAAACTTGCACATATAAGAAAAGTAGTACAATGACGCATGTGCCCCTACTTTACTTTCCATTTACATAATAATTACTTTATATTGAATATAGGGGTAAAAGTGGAAAGAAGTGTTCAAAAGCTAGAATGACAGATATTTTGAACAAGAATCACATCCTAAAACGACAGATATTAATGACGAGGGAGTCAGAACTATTATCGATCTTACATGTAGTTATCGAATGTACATGATACGATGAATCATTACACTACTATTACTAGCATGAGTATTAATTATCAGATCGATCGACGATCTAAGTATAATCATTGCAGCACTTAACTAACACCATTTTTCAAAAAAAAAAAAACATTTGAATGAATAGATCTTTATGTTTTGATTATTTTTGTATGTTATGTTTTCAAATATTTAATTTAGATCTCTCTATCTCTAAAATGTTTTTCTCTGCTATAAAAGATGAATATGTAAATTCATGATATGGGGTTTGTAGTGGTAGTTGGATGGAGAAAGAAGTAATACAACACTTTTTAATGGGCCAATGGAATTAATCTCTACCGAGGATGATGATGATGATTAAAGCTGCTGAGTTTCAATTATTAAATTTATGAATATATGATTATGATTAGTTGGTAGAGGTCTGAGCTGAGCTGGCATATACTAGCTAATCACAAACTCAATTGGTCCATGCAACTCGCCGTTGATTGTGCCGCATATCTAATTAATTATTCACTACTACTAGTACTAGTATAACACTTTTGAGAATAGTGGATCGAATAACCACCACCATCAGCAGCAGCAGCTGCTGCTCCGTATCTTTGTTAGCAAATAAGCGAATCAAGTCAGTAGGTGTTGACTGAAGACTCAAGCATTATAAGCGGCTACTACTGCGGACTGCCTAGCCTGCAAACCAGAGAAGATGAGAACCATTTTTAAAATGTAGTATACCACTCTGGCCTCTGCTTTTGGTTGCGTAATGGATAGGCTATGAAATGATGGCCCCAAACCACGGGTTTGTGAGGCATCAACTAACAATAACAGTGAACTGTAGTTGTAGTAGTAGTAGTACAAATTTGAGATGATTTTGTGGGGATAGTGTAGCGTAAAGAAGAAATTTGAATTTCGAAATAGAAGAAGAAGGAAAACCAAGTATAATACACTTGCCAGCTGACTTTTTACGTCACCTTTGATAGTAACATTGTGAAGGCCCAGCCCATCTCAGAGATGACAGCAGCAAAACACCTTTTCTTTCGCAAATTCGAACTAACCTTGACTAGTATTTTTTGCTTTATTTAAAACCAACCTAACTATTTTTAGTGATGGTGATGGCTGCTCCCTTTACAATCAGCATGGACATTTTTTTTTTGAGATAGATCCAGCAATGTTTAAAACAAAACCGTCCACTTGACCGCTATTTACTATTTGGATATGTCGTTGACTCAATTTTTAACATATAAGATAAATTTTTGAAAATTAAGTTTTGCAATGATTCCTACATGATAAACTATATGATACAAAATTTAGTTTTATAAAATTATTTAATTATATGTTAATATGAGGTGGAAAAACGTGAAGTAAACAGGAATTATGACGGGACTTATGACGGGACGAGGTAGTACTATTATGAAGTGTTTCACTGCTAATAATTAGAAGAAAAATAAATAACTGTAACAGTGAAATCTAATGAGTACCTTCAAAATATTGTTTTATTTTAACTTTCATATTCTCTCTCATCTAACTCACCTATAAAATAGTTTGAAAACTAAAAATAGATGTCAAAACAAAAGAGGAGAGTATTGTAATGTAACTATCATCAATATAATGGTCGGTCTAATGCAGAAAATAGGGTCGGTTTTATGATATGCTTTTGATAGGACATAAGGGGGCAAGCAAGAACTAGTGGGTAAAGAGATTGTATTCAACTTGTGTTTGGGAAGCAATTCAGTTTATTATCCAGCAGTAAAATAGATGGGTGAACAATCCGATCCGAAGAATAGATAAAAGGAGAAACTTGGGAAATTGCATCACAGAGAAACAACGCCCCGTTTCTGAACAAAATTACAATTTCACCATTCCTTGCATAACCGAACATCAACTTACTATAACATCCACATAACCAAACCATGTACCAGATGCAGATAGTAATTACTACAAGAAATTCCAAATATTTCATATATATAAACCGCCCGTGAAACTTTATTACATTCTATACTAATAATCCTAAAAGGAATATGAAACCTAAAAATACCACTACCCCCCTATTACTTCTCCAAATCACCTTCAAAAACCAAAAAAAAAAAATCGGGGAATTATCAAAAGGTAACCGAGGGGAAACAGAGAAGCACCCAAAAACCGCTGCAGATTTCCCCACTTTCCAAATAAAAATCAAGACTATCTTCCCTTTATTTCCTCCTACTATTTTACTATTCTACCCTTCTGTCCATTTTTTCCACTAAAACCTAACTTACTTCATCCATCCATCCACTTCTTCCAGCACCAAATGAAACCCCACCACCACCTCAAAAAAACCCTAAACAGAAGGTACAACTACAACCAAAACCCTAAATACTACTTCATCAACTAAAATAATAGTAAAAGGTAACCAATTTCCAAAGCTGCTGCAACAACCAACTACGAAACAGTCTTCAAACCGCGAATTTCCTTCAGTAAGTCCAATCCTGTGGAAGTGTTTCTGGGTACCGATTTGTTGCCATAGGTCCCTCCCCCTAAAGGCTCTATTCTGTTGACCCAACAGAACTGAACCGTTTCGCCTCCCGCCATTAACATGTCTGAAAAACATTACACCGAAACAATATCAACCGAAAGAAAAGAAATCAGAACCGAACCCTGGAAAATCAAATTCAAACAGAATAGTTTATTTAAATACCATGGTTGTTTGCCGGTAGATAGGATTCCGACAGAGAAGGATAGCCGTGGAAGGCATTCTGATTCACATCCTCCACATTCAAATTCAGAGCCTGAACCACTCGAGCAGGTAGCAAACAGTCGGGCATCCTATATATAAAAACAATTACATCACTTCGTTAGCGTGAATTTTCACTTCAAATATTGACATAGATCTGGTAATATTTAAGAAAAAACCTTCACCCATCTTCTAACTTCATAAAAAAACAAAGAATGGTCATGTCCATGGACCCAGTAGTATTAAATAAAAAAACCAGACCCACTTACAAAAACACAATTTCAAAATCGAATGAACACAAACAACTCCAAACGAATAAAATCAAAACAAAGAAAATGGAGTATATATATAGATCCAAAATACCTTTATCTTACGTGGAGGAGTTTCATAACTAGTATTGTTGTTATTACTCCCATATCTACGAGGTAGAAACACACCCGTGCCAGTAGATTGTCTTTTAGGAGCAGTCGGTACTACAGATTCACCAAGAAACACAGCTTTCATTCCAGTCCCCACCACTACTCCTCACTGGCTGAGACATTGTTGTACCACGGTGAAACTGGTTGCTATGATTACAAATGTATTGGTTCCGCTGCTGCACAGCTTGCTGCTGCTGCTGCTGCGCGCTCTCAGTGAAGGCCAGTCCACCGACCTCATGAAAGTCTCATTTCCCCTGTTAACTTGTTGCTGCATTTCCGGTTGATGAAACCATCCTCCCTTACTCTGATTCTTCATATTCTACACCATAACCTTTAATTAATTACAATCTCAAAACCGATATAACCAACCCAAAACATTCGATGATTTAAGTATTTTTACCAGAGTAGTTGCCGGCGGAATGTTGTTGAAGGAAGTGTGGGTGTGGGTGTGGGAATGGGCATGGCAGCAAGGTGCAGAACCTTGCAAGGAATACCAAGTAACCCTCTACTCTGTTGCTGTTGACTCAGAATCCGTGCTCTAACTTGTGCACGAGCTTGTACTTCAGCATTCACTTTCATCCTTGCTATTTCACCTGCTGCGGCGTAGAGAAGCTCAAACGCTTCATCCTTCGCACTACCCGAGATAGGAACCGAATGGCATGTGTTCCACAACAACGATTAGACCATCCCGAAAACCCACTTAGAGTGATTGTGGTGAAGTAGCTAGCATCCCCCACGATTTCTACACAAGAGGAATAAGTGAAACCCTAATTAGCCGAAGATCGATTTACACCTTAACCGTATATAGTAGAAGAAGATTAGATTTATATAATAATCAAACCATTTTACCTCTCTGGAATGGAGTCTTTGCCCGCCGGCTCTCATTGACTCCTACTCCAAGGTTAGTGCGAGCCAGTTGACGAGTTAACTCAGCAAGAAACTCGTCTCGTTCGGCTTTCTCCTCTGCTTCGGCGGAGCTGGTCACTGACTCTACAGGTGAGTTAAGAGTCGGAGTTGGGCTGAAAAAGTCGACGAACCCACCGTTCTTTGTTGACGGTAAACAGCAGTGTGAGATGTTTGGAGTGTAGAACGCAGCCGTCTTTGTTGGTTTTGCGGTGGACTCTCTTTTACACCGAAAAGGAAGTCGTCGTCGGTGAGGAACTCGGATGGAAGCCAGAAGTTAGCGGTGGTGCTGTTGTCGTTCTCCGATTCCGCCATCACTGCTAAGTATTCGAACGATTCTTTTAATTTATCACTTTTTCACTCTCGATTAGAGAGAAATATGATGAGAAGAGAAGGGGAAGAGGAAGAAAGAAGAAAACGGTTTGTGAGTGAACTGATGATGAGTGAAGGAATGGCATGCATTTAATTAATAGCTGGAGAAGGCGTGAGTCTGGGTTGCAGATGGAGGAGGGGGACCCAGTGAACGAATTGCTGGCTTTTGCAGAGGTTAGCGGGACCCACACGGACCCAACCTGGCAGAGAGAAGAAGAGGAAGGAAAGTGGTGGAAAAAGTTGAGGCAACAGGATGTATGGATTCTACAGTGTGTTCGTTCGTACAGATGGAGAAAGTAGCGGAAAAGACTGTATGGTATAAGCCTTGCGGTGTACAGAATATAGAAGACAATTGGACAACCTTGCCTTTATTGTGTTTCTTGGTTTCTTTTTTTCAAAAGTTTCCGGACGTTAGTATAAAATCTACTACTGAACTAGTAGTAGGTACAAAAATTAGGATGCCACAAACACTTTAAAAATTGATCGAATATCATAAATATGTAATCTAAATGGTTTAGTTAGGCTGAGGTCTGAAAAGATTATTTTACATTTGGTTAATTTTATTTTTTTCCAATTTATATATATCATATTTTAAATTTAAAGTTTACGATATAGTGGAAAAAAAATTGAAAAATTCATGGATACTAAATGTAATCGTCATAATGTTCCAATAACTATATTCCAGTGGCGGACCGAGGTATTGACCTGTGGGGCACGGGCCCCCACAGATTTTTGAAAAAATACAAGTATATATGTGTCTATATATAGCAAAAATAAATAATAAATGTTAATAGATAACTAAATAGTATACCGAAATTGATGTTTTGACATTCAAAATAGGGCATGTTCAAAATGTGGGTGATGTTATCAGTACTACAACTGTTACAGTTGACAAGAGATCCCCACTCAAAAATATATTAGAATGGGAGATGTACTGGTTGGTGATAATCTAAACACCTTATGTAGAATCAAAATATTATTAGCCCATTAACAATAATATTATTATGTATCATTTTTAAATGATAGAAGACTCGTATAAAATAATTGTAATATAATATTAAATATTGTTTTTCAATTTAATTTTTAATATTTTGTTTGACAGATGTTATTGATAAAAAGTGCCCCCACTAGAGGCGGGATGGGGCTCCAATCCCTCGAAATTTTGAAAATTAGTCATTGACCTTATAAAATTTTGAAAAATATAAAATAACATAATATTGTAAAGTGTGATAGTGTCAAAAAAAATTTTACACCCATAAATATAAAAATTTTGGGTCCACAAAACTAACCCCCACAAATTTTAAAAGTCAGGTCGCCACTGTATATTCCAATGGTAACTTTTATCTCCTTTTTCAACGGTTACCTTCGTCATTTATGACCTATTTAAGTCATTTAAGTGGTTGTATCCATGTTCAAACACTCATCGCTTCCCAAATTATGTTTACAACACTAATCAAAGATTTTTCAAATCATACACTACAAGTGTGGTATTACCTTCAAAGTTGAGCATTTCATGCAATCAAAGATCTATTGGAAGACCATATTACAATTATTAGGTGTATGACTTCTTTCATGGGGGGGACCTGTTATGTAGAGGTGATCATTCGGGCAGGCGGGTAGGGTTCGGGCCGGGCCAGAGGAAAATTTTAGGCCCGTCGGGCCTATTTTCAAAAACCAAGCCGGTTTTTTACATGCTCGGGACGGGCCGGGCTAGGCCCGGTTTTTCCAGACTTTGCCGAAGCCCGGCCCGCCCGGCCCCGGTTTTTAATTTTTTTAATATAAATTAAAATTAATAATTAATAGTAGATTGATATATATATATATATAACTTATTTAAAAATTTAGAGATTATATATAAACTTAGGTAAAAATTTATATATTATATAGAATTTTTGTAATTTATATAAAAATTAAATAATATGTATAATTACATTTTAAAAATATAATAATAAATAATATAAAATCGGGCCGGGCCGGCTTGCCCACGGGCCTCAAAAAAGTGCCGCGGCCCGGCCCGGTTTTTCATTCGGGCCTAATTTTATGTCCAGGCCCGCCCGGAAGCCCTATCGGGTTCGGGCTCGTCGGGCCTTTTTTACGGGTCGGGTCGGACCGGGCTGCCGGGCCGGACACATTATGATCAGCTCTACTGTTATGCAAGAAGATATGCCCTCCGCCTAAAAACAAGCTAGATCATCAACCCAATGTAATTCTACTCATTCTCACTCTCCACGACGTTAAG
Organism: Limonium bicolor; assembly: GCA_023374045.1. Lineage (NCBI taxonomy): Eukaryota > Viridiplantae > Streptophyta > Magnoliopsida > Caryophyllales > Plumbaginaceae > Limonium > Limonium bicolor. The sequence goes on along the minus strand of CM041781.1, from coordinate 28,003,021 downwards.
GGTTTGATGGCAGAATCAAGTTTGACCAGCATGCGAGAGGAGATAAAAAATAACTAAAGGCTAACATGAGGCATTTTTATTTTATCTTTGTTGTGTTTGTGGCAATATGTATTTGAAAGATGTAAATTAATATCAGCAGCAAGATAAAGTGCTTATGGCAATAGCAATGTGGGGGCAAAAGGTGAACACGCTCACCCGGGGCGCCCCCATGACCTTGCCCAGGCTATGTAGAGGGGTAAATCACGGTTGCACAACGACCTCATAGGGTGTCTAGCTCATTGTGGACAAACCCCACTGCCGCCCATTGGAGAATCAAACCAACTGCCACCCATTGGGTTCCCCCGAACCAATGTGTGTTGAGTAACAATAATTCCACCAAAGTGCATTGAGCAGGATTCAAACACGGGAGAGCAATGTGATGGTTATGGTTTAGGCACCAATGTAATTAAGTATGGCAGGAATATTATTACTTATTGCAACAGCAACATGTAGACATATTAGCTTAATTCATAGCATTTTCATTGTATATAAAGTGCTTACATATTTAAGATTGATTACATCCAACAGCAGCTACACATACTGTGTATAACAGGCCAACATCACATTCACAAGTCTATACATAGTTTGCCCAAAACCCTAAAGAGGAACCCATTTCTCCAATAATGGTACCCATTCCTGGGTTAGGGTTGACATTTTTAGAAAAATACCAGTGGATGAAGGAGACTTAGATGATGCTGATTAAGTAATGTTTTTCCAGTCTGGCATCATTAATGAATATGATGACAGGTTAACAAGGGATTAACGATTTATTTACAAAGTTATAGTTCGGGGACTTGTAGTCAGAGATACCATAACCTCAATGTGGTTACCAATAATTATGATAAACACAAGGTGGTTAACGGCATTATCTTAAAACCTCAAGGAGGATCCCAGTAATTTACTCATGTATATATAATGTTCTCTCGAAAGTTATCATTCAACCTAAGGAAATTCTACAGATTTCTCTCCATTAGTTATTATCATTACTCTTTTCTAGAATTAGATTTAGCTTTTGTTTGAATGGAAATTGACAAAAATGAGATTGAAATAGGGTGAAAATATTGAAATACAAACTTTTTACTACTTATGTGTATGTCCGTTAAACAAACAGGGTACGCCAAACCATTCATTAAAAAAGGTTGTCAATGGAAAATCATAAACCAAAGCCAAGGTGACTAGTGCATCTACGTGAGCGGAATGGAATTATATAAAGGACTAAAATCCGTTAATATAGACCTTTGATGTTTCATGAACCATTAAGGGACTACTTTCCTCAAATGACTCACCACATAGGCATCCACAGGATGATGTTTCATCAGTCATGGAATTGTCTTCAAGATAATTGTTTGTCTATATCATGCTTGTTACAACGGGTTATGGTGATTAGTTATTGCAATGATTGTGTTCCCTATGTAGCAAGTATAATGAAAGCAACACTTGGTCACATATCCCAACACCAATTCCCATGCACGACAAACTACATTAGAGCTGCTAAAGAGCAAAATGGTGTGATGACTACTGGATCGTATAGTTGCATTTAACGTCCCCAATCCTTGCATGGAGCTTTAAGTGCCACATTGTCTGGAACATATGGCAGGTTCTAGTATGTATCTTCTTCTATAGGGGTATTTATTTTACTATGTCAAATGTTTTTCTAGATTATTGTCATTCATGTAGTGATGTGGGTGCTTGACCTATGCATCTAGAGAACCCCTCCTAGAAAAGTAGTTGGTAGATTACTTGCTTTATGTAATTGCTAGCAACTTTTTAGAAAGTAGTAGTTTAGCACATTTACATGAGGTGCCATATCGCTATTATAATCTTGCACTCATCTTTTTATATGGCAAGATGTGGCAGCGCGTCATACGGGTACCTTAACCATACATTCTTAGAGATGTCTATCATTTGCATCATGCATGATGTCCACCGCATCATCGATCCGCATAGCTAACCAGGGGAAGGTCATGGCATACGAGACAATGGAGGATACTCGAGCTTGGGAGAATCCATTATACACTTGTTGTTACATCAAGCCCTCACTACATTGACATATCTTCTTATGTGGGATTCTAGTGATAAAGTAGGTCTGAGGGTTTTTCCCAAAAGGGTGTTGTCTTGTACAACAAGGTGACTGAGTGATGTGGCATATGGCAGATGTCACATATACATACATTAAGGTTTGTGGTTTCTTATTAGGGATGGAATTGAAACTAATATATGATAACCCATCCACTCGGTTAAATAAATGAATGAAAATCCAATAATAAATGGATGAAATTCAGTGTGATGGAGCAGGGTCATATTTGGATGAAAAACTTCATCCATCACCCCATCTATCATCCATTTATCACCCGGCCCATCATCCATTTAAATTTAATTCATATTCTATTATCAAAAACAAACAACCCTATAGTTTGAAAATACTAAAAAAATAAACAATATATACATTCTAATCTCTGATTAGTTTTAATCTCTCTTTATTTCAAACCCAAATTAGAACCTTGAAATTCTCATTTGCCTCCTCAATGCAGAGTTTTTGTGTCGATGTTGTAATAATGCTCATGTTGATTCTTTATACTCGAGCTCGACCTACTACTTTAACTTGTTCTGAATTCAAGTTTGTACATTTTATCTCCATAAACACTACACCAATCGATATATAGCTCCTCGGGTGAGTGTCATTATGTCTAGGGATGTCAAAGGGTCGGGTTCGGGTCGGGTGACGCTCCACCGACCCAACACCCGTTTTCACCCACATCACCCGACCCGACCCGTCACCCGAAAAATCACCACCCGTCACCGTTTCACCCGTCACCGCGGTGTTGAAACGGGAACCCGTTCACCGTTTTTTTTCTAGCATGTATTTTCTCACCCGTTTCACCCGCGGTTCACCCGCATTCAACCGTGTTTCACTAGTATTTCACCCGCGTTTCACCCATCACCCGCGGGTGAAACGGCTGAACCCGTCACCCGTTTTTTTTCTAGCATATTTTTTTATTTTGTAACACCTATATAGCTAACTTTTTGCTGCTAAAAAAACATCCATATTTGTTAATAAAACATACCATATCAACTAATGTCAACAAATACTCAAAACATAGAGAAATAACCATGAATATGTATTTTTTAAAAAATATATATGTATGCGGGTGACGGGTTCGGGTGAACGGGTGAAAATTTTTCACCCGACCCGTCACCCGTTTTTTTGCGGGTGTTTTCACCGTTTTAGCAGGTTGGGTGATCGGTGAAACGGGCACCCGTCACCCATTGCCATCCCTAATTATGTCAGCTATCAACTACATATTGGGTGCCTCAAGAATAATTGACATTATCAGCCACATGAACTTTGTGAGTATCTATATACTTTCATTAGTTACTTGTAATTCTTCAATTTATATATTTGTTTAACCAGTGTTACTGAAATGGGTTAATATGCACATAGTCTTTTGTCATTCACATCAACAACAAAACCAGGGGAGTTTTAGTTTTTTCTTCTAATTTTAGTTTTTGTTAATGACTACTCTATTGTGTGTTTCATTCGGACATAAATGTTCTATGCGTTTTTTGAGTTTTTCACTCCTGCCTTGTCACACAATGAGGACATTGTTTAATTTTAAGTGTGGGGGTAGGGGGTAGGCGTGACCTTAAGTATCACTTCAGATCACTAGATTTTGATTGTTTTCAGGTGATAAATAATATGCTTCTTTAATGTCATTAATGTTGAATTCTAGGTGATATTATATGTGGAAGTTGTGAATTAAGCCTGATGACAACCTTAAAAATTTACTGCTTAAAGATATCTTCCGGGTTTGTTTTTCTTAAATGTATTTGTTTCACTAAAATTTGATGGATTGGCTGATATATAGAAACTAAGTGAGTTTAGCTTCGGAACCTTGGGAATGAATTGAATATTTGGAATGAAATGATATGGCAAGGTACTCTGATAAAAAATTCCTAAACGGAATCAGGCATCTTTTATCTGGTTATTAAGTCCTCATGGTGTTTTATCACCTATCTACCTAAGGTCTCAGATCTTGGATAGTTAGCCTAACGTCGTTACATGGATAAAAGAAAAGTCTGGGTAAAGGAACAACTATGTAATTAACTAGAAATCATTTGTTTTATTTTCTTAAATAAGAAAAGTTTTTTTTTATCATGAGGTGATGTTGAAAGGTATTACGGAATAAGGCATTACTTCACACCCCTTGCATCCAAAGGGTTAATGGTGGCCATCGGGTCCGGTTCTACCCGGAACCGGTGGTTCTACCCGGAACCGATTGGAACCGGAACCGGCCGGGAACCGGTGGGAACCGAACCGAACCGAACCGCCTCAGCCGGTTCCGAATACGAATACATGTTTTGAGATTCGGGCCGAACGGGCCCAGAACCGGAACCGGAACCGCCTGGAACCGCCTGGAACCGTAGTCGGATTCGGAAACCGGGAACCGGAACCGAGAACCGGGAACCGGTGGAACCGGAACAGGAACCGCCACGGAAACGGTTGAAGTTACCGTTGGAATCGGGCCAAAACGACGTCGTTTGGGTCTCGGGCGCGCGCTCCTCTGAAGAAAATATGTTGTACTCTTTTTCTTATTAGGGTTTTTCCCAATGGGTTTTTACCAATAAGGTATATCCATGTCATACCAATGAGGCAGTTATATATAAATTCTCTTTGTTTCTTATTTTGTAAATTCAATAAAAATCCTAAGTCTGTTTCTTACATATTTAAGATTATAAACTTGAAGAATAACCTATCTTGGAGTAAAGTGATGAAAAGAGCAATGTGTGCGCTCAAACGGATCTCAAATCGGAGCTAAAACGAAGCAAACTAGAGCCTATTGAATCTTTCCGGAACCGCTCCGGAACGGTCGGAACCGATTAGAACCGGAACCGGAACCGGAACCGGCCGGAACCGTTTTTTGACCGAATCCGAAGCGAATCCAGATTTCAGAACCGGAACCGGAACCGGGACGGAACCGCCCAGACCGGTTCCGAATACGAATACACATTTCCGGAACCGGAACGGTGGAACAGGACCCGTGGCCACCATTACAAAGGGTAATGGATGAAATGATGGAAGATCCTGAGCTAATCTGTGTTTTAGTTTCTGCAATCTAGCCTGTTCATTCTTTTATTAAAATTGTGCTCTATTCACTTTTTATGAAACTGATAGCTTAGAGCATATTGATTTTTCTGATCGTCATTTTGTTTGCTTCCCTTCCGCTTATGTTTCATCTCGGAGTTAGGTGTGGAGTAGGTATATTCTTTATTTACTTGAGGACAAGCAAAAACTAAGTGTGCGGTAGTTGATAAGTGGGAATTTATCTATATTAATGCTTTACTTTCTAATTATTTAAGCTATAATGTTATATGATTCCCCACTTAAGTGCTAAAATGTGCTAGATGTTTAGATTATTCCTCACATGTGGTTTCATGCTAGAACAGGTTAAAAGCGTGAAGAAAAGGTCTAAGAACGCATGTCAAGAACTTAACGATCAAGACGAGACCAAATGGGAGGCAAAACAACTGTTTTGATGCATTTTAGGGTATGTCTGGGCATGTGTCCGGACCAATCTTAAGGAGAGCGCACTGCCGATATTTGGGTGTGGTCTGGGTTATAATTCGGATTTATAAACCTGGACCACACTAGAACTTTCTTTCTGCCTAATTTCGTACTTGGTCTGGGTATATGTCCGGATTTGTAAACCCGGACTAGGCGTTGTTTTTTTGCGTGGATCTAATCTCGGGAGTGTGGTACGGGTTGTAAACCGACACAAAACGGACAGGACAGAAAGGCGTGTAGCATTTTGATAAATGAGGAAGGAAGTATATATTTACAAGATCAAAATCGGGGGGGGGGGGGGGAGGGTACGGTGGACAATTTTCCAACTCTAGCCACAAGATGATTCATAGAGAACAGAGAGAGGAGAGACACTAATTCATGGAGGACCAGAGATAACGAAGCACATCGAGGTTTTGACACTAGTTCTTCATCACAGATGTGATGGTGTTCTTCCTTTCTATTATTGTTATTTCTGAATCTATCATGTCTGAGTAGTCATTAGAAATCTGGTTTATTATGAACAACTAGTTTATTATTTTGCTTCTTGATTTGTTGAATACAAATTCTACAAAGATTATAGTTTTATTCCTTGTTTAATATTGAATTTCTGGTGATTAATTATTGCTAGAGTTTATTTGGTATGAACTGCTTACAAGTGAGAACTATGACATTCATTTGACCATAGGAATATTATCAATGAAACTAGAGATGGGAATTCCTCGGGATTAGCTGTCTAGAAACCAGATGAATCTTGCATGCTACTAGTTAATTAGTAAATTCGTAGCGATAGTTAGGATTTAGGAATCGCTAGTAAGGATCTATCTTGCGGGTGATCGGTTTTAGGTTAATTTAGATCTGAGGTTGCAATCTAGAATTTTGAAAACACTCAGGAAAGGATTTAATAAATTAAAGAGAAGTAGTAAACCAGGATTCCCCTTTTAGAATTGTCATAATATCACTTTTAATTGCTTTTAGTTTAATTAATTTTTTAGTTTCTACATTCAAAACCCTATTTATTATTTTTATGTTTATTTAATTTATTAGTTAGTTAGAATAGAGATTCAAACTAGACACAACCTTCTTTGGTTCGATAACCTAGAGGGAGACTTTTAGGAAAAAATGTTATGATAGTCCAGTACACTTGTTGATATACGTTTTAACCCGTATAGTCAACCGGTCATCCAATAAGTAGCCGTGGCAGCATCCTCATTTGTTTTATCAAACGCACAGAGGAATCATATACAGATACCAAACAAATACCATATAATTCACAAACAAGTCTCAAGTACCATTTCGACAATCGTACAACAGTAACTCTTTCCAAACATAGTACATTAACTCACCTAAGTATTCATAACCAATTCCAATATTCAAACATAAGCCACACACAACAATCATCTTCAGGACACACACTTGGTGAACATAACAACTTACAACATAAACTCTTTCACGATCCAAGTATACACAAACATTCCAACCATCAAACTCAACCATCTCTAACAAATACAATTTAGTGAACATGACAATTTACCTCAATCTTCTACATTAACAGCTACAAAATACTTCACTATGGCCTACACTTGACCCCCCACCAATTTCTCCCCTTGATCAACTTAGTTCCTACCCGCCCGTCTCTAGTTCTTGGTCTAGCTCCCTCTCTAGTTCTTGTTGGAATATTACCGACCCTTCGTATACAAGCGTCCGGGCGGCCTGTCCGGCTGGCTCACCCGGACATGAGCTTGATCATTCACCGTTGATTGTCCATGATCCGACGGCCTTGCTAGATAACAACGTAATGGGTGACGTCCGGATCCGGATGTCCCACAAGCTCGCCCGGACGCACGTAGTTCAAGTGCGGGTTGTTGATTCCTTTCATCCGACGGTGTACAAACATAACAATCCTTCATCTAACGGTGGACAAATATAACATCATACTCATGAGGTGTCCGGATCGGGACACCCCTATCTCGCCCGGGCGCATGAACTCAAGTCGTATATATTTGAGCTCCGCGCTCTTGTTTTAGATATTGATAAAATTTTGTAAAAACAATAGTTACTCTTTTTCCTTTTTCTTGTAGAACAGTTCTATGAACCTGAATATCAAAATTAATACAAAAGTTTTCTATATAAAAATTCCAAGTTACTGTTAATTTCTATTATGGTATCAAAGTAGTGATTCGATTCAATGGCAGATGGTAGTATTCGGAAGATGAATTCATCAAGGTTTGGGAGTGACAGAAATAAGCAAATCTGCACTTTATGTAAGAAGCTTGGGCATGCTTTTTAGAATTGTTTTTGGCATTTAAAATGTTCTCACTGCAAGAAGACAGTCATCAGGTTGAAGATTGCTATGATCTTCATGGCCGCTATACAGTTCATATAGGAGGAAAAAGTGCTTAGCAGGGTTAGTCAAGGAGGAGAGCCGTTCGAGTGGAACTGTGAGTCCCCTTAGTGGATTGACTCAGGAACATTTGAATCAGATTGCCAGTATTGTTCAGGTTGTTGCTTCATCGTCTAAATTGGCAGATGAATCACACCGTAACTTCTCAGATGAGAACAAAAATTTTCCTTCCAATCGTTTGTGTTTTCTTGGTAAAGTTCACCGACTGACAAAGCCTTTCTGGAAAGTGGATTTTAGACACATGCACGACAGATCATATGTCGGAATAAAGGGTTGTTCGAAAATTTCAGACACTTGTCTTATTCCAAAGTTGTCATTTTACCTGATGGTAGGCCGCAACAAGTTACTATAGTTGGGGATGTCAGACTGGGTGATAACTTTTGGCTTAAAGAAGTTTTGTTCGTTCTAGAATTTATGTTTAACCTAGTTTCTGTTCAGAAGATGGTTAAAAATATTTCACAACATTGGTTTTTTATTCTAAAAAATGTTTTGCTCAGGACCTTGTTACGGGAAGAACTGATGAGATTGGTGTTGAGCAAGATGGTTTATATATTCTTGACGAGGAGTGAGGGAGTCATTGTTTCTAGTTACGAGCTGGTGGATCAGAAGAGTGCTCTAGTTTTGTCTGTAGAGTCAGTGTAAAGGTTGCAGATTTGCATATCAAATTAGGGAATGTTCCGTATCAAAAGCTTGTTAAATGGGTTTAATAAAATCTGATGATGTACCAAAAGATTTTGTTTGTGACATATGTTCTAAGTGTCGAGCTCAACGTTTACCATTTGGTCATTCAGAGTCAAATCAAAGAGGTCTTTTGAATTAATTCATATCGATGTTTGGGGGCCTTTTAATGTTCCCACTTACAATGGTTGCAGATATTTCGTCTGCTTTGTTGATTATTTCAGTAGAGTCACGTGGGTGCAACTTCTACAAAACAAAGGTGATGCTTGGGAAGCAATTAAAAATTTCCTTGCGATGGTTGAGAGACAATTTGAGGAAAAGGTTAAAATTGTTCGCACTGATAATGCTAGGGAATTGGGTTGTTCCAATGATGGGAGAACTTTCTTTGCGCAAGCTGGTATTATCCACCAGACTACTTGTGTAACACCCCTCTCCTTAAACACGTAATAATCTCTCGTAGCAATAAATAAAACGTCTTACAAAGGAAGATAAATAACAACAATAATACTCACTCGGGTGTCACCTGCCATTACTCGCCCATGCGAGTAACGAAGCATAACTATATCCAACAACCAAAATAAACAAACTGCTAAACGTTGTGATAACGAGATAACTCCTATACATCATACTAAGTCCATAAACCATAAACGTCGACAAGTGAGCGTCTACCCAATCCCGAATATACATAACCGTACCATAATACAATCCATAGTCTAACATTGTTATACAAATAAACTCCATGTGCGGTAATTAAAGTAAACCCTAACTACCCTGTTCCCGCACTTCGGCTTCGACAATCATCAACAACCTGCACAATGAGTGTAGTCTCAGCGATATACGCTGAGTATGACGGGCTTGGACCCTAATGGTCACTTAGTCATTTTAACCATCTTATTATTAGATTGGTTTCATGCTTTACCATTTTACAGTTATAATCAATACTGTAATAACATGCATAAATACATAACCATCCATCCAATCCAACATTCATAAATACATAACCAACCATCCAAACCAAACATTCATTAAATATCACAAACAACAGTTGTATAATCAAACATATCGAATAATAGTACTGTATAAACGCCGCAGCGAACACCATCCTTAGTTAATTTTAATATGGCCTTAAGGCCCCATCCATCCAAACCATGTTTAATTAATACCAGTTGGGCGTCATGTTGGGACAACCCGATAACAACCTCACCATGACACCATGGACAGTAGTCCTCCCATACACACAAAGGTGCTCATTTCGCCAGAGGTCCGGAGGCCCCTGACTATTCACTTTGCCTCATAAGGCGTCCATATAAAGGTCGTAGCCACCTGACCCACGATCCAAATAGGGCTCGTTGGGTAAATACCTGGAGCGGAACCCGATCGGGAACCCCTCAGTGATCACAAATGCGCAACCAAGTAGTTCGTAAACTATCGGGATTCCTCACCACAACTCATACCATCTCTCTCTCATAATGTTTAAGATATGCTCTTAGTTTTATGGAGAATACAATTTATTAATTAGCTGCCCAATGGGTCTCACGCATACCTAGAAGTAATCTAGGTTATATTCATGTTCGAGATCCATGCTCTAGAGACCGACAATGTCGTGACTCGTTCCCAAGTGTCTTACTTAGGTTACCATATACTTAATATTAATACTAAGGGTATTATATTAAGTAACCATCATGTCACCACATTAAACACATATGTATGTTTATATAAGTCGATCTATAGTCGACGAAGTGTTAGTCCCGTAGGACGCTCGTGCATAAATAATTAATGCAGTAACACACATAATCACATACACGTATCCACACACATAACACACAAGTTATATCAACCAAATCCGAGCCCAAGGAATTCCTTAGGACAACCCGGATCAAACCCCTTTACATACCGTACACCTTAGACCAAGGATGCGCAGTGTATACCACTAGCTCTTCAGGCGCCTTCGTCTGAAGTACGATCTAAACGGTAATAAAACTATAAGTCAGTCTCCATGACTAACAACATCCGGTATTTCCGAATAACAAGTAACCCCGACAGTTCATCCCCGGATTTCTACAGTTAATTGTTACGAGTATCTCTAAACCAGTCGGCTTTGTTACTAAAACTCGTAGGTCGTAAAGTTTCGACTGTTAAGTTTAATTCATTATATTTCTTTAATCTTGTCCATTATTGAACTTAGGTATATAACCTATAGTTGCATGAATACATGCATGATTTATTATATTGTATTATTTTCCACCATCCATTATAATACATTGTGTTATATAATCCATTATCTTTAGTAAACTACATTTGCATTCAAAAACTTATAACTTATAGTTTGTAACTATTTTCATGTAATAACCACCACCATTATATTATATGGTTTCCAACCATAATATATATATCCATCCTTATTTACATTAGTCTCGCATATGTATATATTTACCAATATAGGTAAGTTCCATGAGTTATAAAACTCTTATATTATATGTTACATTTTTATCATCTTATATGAGATGATAATCCCCATTAATTGTATTATATTATACAACTTATATTAAGATTATTATCTTAATATTATGTAACATTTTTATGTTGTATAATTACAACTCCTAAGGTTTAATCAATATACACCTTAGTTTATAAATCTTATTTATTTATAGTTTGTCACATTATTTAATGTGAATATCCTTACTCATATTAATTCCATCTAAACCACCTTAATACCATGTAATTGTTATAACATTTATAACATTATAGACCATAGTCTAAAATTCATTTTCCAACTCTTATTAATTCGGTACATCACTCTATTTTATTTTAATTTCATTTTAACCCCATAACATTATGTAATGTTATACCATATACTAATATCATATAATATGATATTTTTATTTCCTTTAACTTATAACCTATAGTTTTTATACAAAACTATATTTAATGCCGCATAGGCATATACATTTAAACCTTATTCTTTTCCCATAACCATAGTTTTCTTTATTTACAAAATTACCCCATAATTTATACCATGTTATATATACCATATAATATAACATTTTAACTTACATTTATAAAATACCGAACATACCATGTCTGTTTTATAAATTAATTTCCAACCCCTTTAACTTTCTAAATTTACAATTTGACCACATATATAATGTTATTTATATATATATCATATATTATAACATTTTAAACCTTAATATTAATATAACCTATGGTTATATAATACTCTAAATTGCGAACAAACCCCATGTCTATTCTTAATTATTTTTTCAACCCACCAACTTTCTATAATCACAATGTGACCCACTTTATAACATATAGTTTTATAATATCATTAAAACTATATATTATACATATATCTTATTAAATACTCTTATATTATTCCAAAAATCACCAAATTTCACCAAAGGGTTATAAATATTATTCCTAACCCATATATTCTCGGTTATTACTATTTCACCACATATATTTATCCAAAGTGTCACAATGACATAATAACTATATATTATACATATATAGTTTATTTTAATTCCAAAATCATCCCAATAAATTCCTAAAAATTCCTAATCACCCATGGGTGTTTATAATACCATTTTATACCCTTAACTTTCGGTAATAACATATTTACCACATATGTTATAAAAATGTTACAATTAAATACTTATCTTATTATAAAACCTTAAATAAGTTATTTAAATTATCTAATTTGGTCAAAGGCTACCTTATGGTCAAGGTTGACCTCCTTAATATTGCCTTGACCATTAATTCCCATATCACGGTTTGTACCCCATATTTTTCAGAAATTACCATTTAACCCCAAAACTTTATAAAATCTTTAATTTTTATTTTAAATCCTTTTAACCTCTAATTTTCAGCTTTATTATTATATAGCCCCCACATTTAATTTAATTATACTTTATACCCCAATTCCTTGCGGTAATATATATATGTTACCTAAACTTAATTAAAACCTTATAAATACATAAATAAAATGGCCTAAAGTACATGGCCTTATTACAAACATTAGCTTATAAAATAAATTACACATAAATGCCCAAAATGCATTAAACTCTCGGCCTCACCATATAGTTTTCCATATTTACCAATTTTCCACATAATGTCTTAAATTTGACAATTATGTCAATTAATTACTTATATAAATTTACTAAACCATTCCTTAACCACCTAAGGTCAAAATAAGACCTTTTATACCATGTTCACTCACGGCATATATATAAACATATGTATAAGCACATATTAATATACCAAGTGAAGGTTTAAGTGATTTATACCTTATTTTTGCCAAGTTTAGGCCTTGTTTGGCCACGGCTACTTAGGGATAAATTTTCCACAGCTTTATTTACATGTTTTCAAACAGAAATTAAGGCATGATTAGTCTCCAAACAAGAGCTAACCATAAGAAGTGTTTAATGTATATTTTCAAGGTAAAATTTACCTTAGAATACCAAGGCAAGCAAGGTTGATCTTCGGCCTATTTTTACAGAAGATAAAGAGCATCAAAAGAGCTACTAAACCAAGGCTTAAAACCGGTATAACTCAGATTAGAAGATGGCTAATTTTCACCTTGATTAAGATGCCAAAAATGGTGTTTTGGCATGGATTTGGCTATTCCTTGAAGCTCTTGATATACCAACTGAATAATCATGTTAAGAAGAAGATTATAAGCCTAAGAAATCAGGTTTTGCAACCATAAATGAAAGGAATCAAGAGATAAGTGCTTAAAGCACATTTTTATACCTTAAGAACAAGATTAGAATTCTCCTCCTTCTTCCCTTGTTACAGACGAGAAACACACTCCTTTTAACCTCCAAAACAACCTAGAACCATGGATGGAAATGGTTGATGCTTAGCTCCATGGAAAGAGGAAAGAAAATTGAAGAGATTGAACATAAAATGGCTTAATAAGCTTACCTAGGTAGCAAGGTGTTCTTCTCTGAACTTGGTAACTTCCTACGGTAATGGAGGAGCAAAAGAGATAGTGGAGGCTGCTGGAGTCGGCTGGGAAGAAAGGTAATGAGGTAAGAAAGCTAGTTTTGCTTTTTATGTCATTTAATGTTACTTTATGAAATCGTAAATGGTGATTCATTATATTGGCTAGATATTTATGTTGCTAATGGGTAAGGATGACAGCTAAATGGGCGGCAATGGATGTCTTGGTCAATGGATGACATTTGACCATGGTTTAAGTTAAGTAATTACATGTTATTTTTGGGTACTATTCACCCAAAATCATCCATTTTGATTTTATTTTTAAACTTTGATTTAGACTTTATAATATAGTCTATCATGTCACATTAATGATATAAAGAATGTAATCTAGTCTTTAAAGTGACAAAAAGTCATTATCTTAGAGCTCATACACAAAAACATGCTTTAAGGTGTTTTAGAGCACATTTTGTGTCACAAGGTGTTTCTGAGCTTTGTTTTCTTTGAGAACGGTTTTGTTGTGTTCCTTACATGATAATTGAACCTAGGAATCCAATTTTATATCAATTGGAGGTCATAAGACCTTTAAGGTTTCTTAGAGCATATTTTTGCCCTACTTGACTTTGAAGCATGTAAATGCTTGTTCTTTGTATTGGAGTGTTGTCCAATGATTTTAGTATGTTCCTTTATGTTTTAATATGCTTAGGACAAAGTTTTAGGTCCTAAGAAGTTCATTTGGGTATGTATTTACCCTAAAGGGTCAAAGGGTGTAATTCTTGCTTTGTGTTGACCATTGTTGTTCTCAATTGACTTTTAAGGCATGTTTAGTCCTTAATTAATGTGATTAGATGTTTAATCCATGTTTTATTAGTTTCGGGTATTTCAACTTGTGCTTATACGCCTCAGCAAAATGCGGTGGTTGAGCGTAAGCATAAATATTTGTTGGAAACAGCACGTGCATTGTTCTTCCAGTCACAGGTACCGATTGTCCTCTAGGGAGAGTGTATTCTTCATGCTACCTTCTTGGTGAATTGGCTGCCTACAAAAGCGTTGCAGAGACGTTCTCCTTATGAATGTCTTTATAATGTTAAGCCTTCATACGATGATATTAGACCATTTGGGTGCTTGTGTTATCGCACTCTTGTGGGAGACAAAGAAGGAAAGTTTTCTCCTCGGGCTGAGGCTTGTGTCTATTTGGGTAAGGATTCACGCAAGAAAGGTCATAAGGTTTTTGCTCTTGACACTCAGAAGGTAGAAGTTTATGAGGGTGTGAAGTTTTGTCCCACAGTTTTTCCCTTTACAGAAGACAAAAATCGATCATCCTCATCTTCTTCTCAGAATATTCCAAACTGGGTTTATGATGAGACATTAGAACCCCTTCTGCAGTGGAGACTTCTGGGCCAGTTGATGTTGTTGAGCAGGAACCACTGCGAGATGCTCCACGAAGGACTAGTCGTGAGACTCATTGTCTTGGGTACCTTAATGACTATGTTTGTGCAACAAGTTTTCAGGAGATCTTGGATGAGCGTGTTTATTTAAGGCAGCTTGCAGAAAATTTATTGGAGGGATATGAAAGTCTCACAGATACTAGACTTGTTGTTTCTCATGCCTTCTCGGCAGCAGTCAGTGATGGGTCTTTTGACAGAGTTGTGAAAGAAGTAAAGCCCGAGTCCTATAAGGAAGCAAATCTTTCTACTCACTGTCGAGAGGCTATGCAGAAGGAATTGGATGCCCTTGAAGTGAATAACACTTGGGAGGTAGTTGATCTGGCCAAAGGAAAGAGAAATGTTGGATGTAATTGGGTTTATAAGATCAAACTCAAATCTGATGGTTCTCTTGAGCGGTATAAAGCACGTATGGTAGCCAAGGGTTTTACGCAGAGCTATGGCCTAGATTATCATGAGCTTTTCTCCCGTTGTTAAGATGACTACCATTCGTGCTCTCCTGACTATCACTATACACAAATGGTGGATTGTCAACCAATTGGATGTCAATAACGCTTTTCTGCATGGTGATTTAGATGAAGAGGTTTATATGAAAATTCCACCAGGTTTGGATGTCCCAAGTCCTAACAAAGCTTGCTTATTGAGGCATTTACTTTATGGTCTAAAGCAGACTTCACGTCAGGGGTTCTCCAAACTGGCTCATTTTCTTAAGACTCTTGGGTTTACGCAGTCCAAGAATGATTATTCTTTGTTTCACAAGAAAGATGGGGTTCGACTGTTTTATATGGCAGTCTATGTCGATGATATGCTTCTGATTGGTACGCATCAAGAAGACATTGATCTTCTTAAACAGGCTTTGGATGATAACTTCAAAATTAAAGACCTTGGCGGTTTACATTATTTCTTGGGTATTGAGGTTTTGCACACACCAGATGGTATTATTTTGTCTCAAAGAAAGTTTTGTCAAGATCTTCTGAAGGAAAATGATTATGAATCTAGCCGAGTGCGGCTGGACCAATGCAAGTTAGACTTTCCTTGCGTAGTACTGATGCACATTGTTAGATGATCCCTTCGTCTATCGGCGTTTAGTTGGCAAGCTCAATTACTTGTCTAGCACTCGGCCAGATTCACTGTCCAAGTTCTGAGTCAGTTTATGAAGAGTCCAAATGATGTTCATTTGGAGGCCGCTCTTCATGCTTTGCGGTATGTGAAAGGTACTATGAATCATGGCATTATACTTGAAAGGGGTCTACGTCTGAGTTGAATTTGCTAGCTTATTGTGATTCTGATTGGGCTGCTGTCCAGATACCAGACGATCTGTGTCTAGTTACTACATTTTCTTAGGAGATAGTCCTATCTCTTGGAAAACGAAAAAACAGGGGATGATTTCATTGTCTAGTGCTGAAGCAGAATATCGTTCTCTTCATCGTGTTACTGCAGAGCTCACTTGGCTAACTCGACTTCTCCATGAACTTGGTGTGGGCAATATTGCTCCTGTTCTGGTTAAATGTGACAATTAGGCGGCTATTCATATTGCTAGAAATCTTGTCTTTCATAAGCGAACGAAGCACATCGAGATTGATTGTCATTTTGTTTGAGATCAAACCCAGCAAGGATTTGTGGATGTCGTGTATTCTCCGACCACTACTCAGTTGGCTGACATGATGACAAGGCGTTACCTGGTACTGGTTATCATGAGTAGCTCCCTCGGATGGGTGTGGGACATGCTGATTCTTCAAGCCTACACGATCCTGATCGTGTACGGCTTGCGGGGGGGAGGTGTTGGAATATTACACACCCTTCGTATACAAGCGTCCGGGCGGCCTGTCCGGCTGGCTCACCCGGACGTGAGCTTGATCATTCGCCGTTGATTGTCCACCATCCGACGCCTTGCTAGATAACAACGTAGTGGGTGACGTCTGGATCTGGACGTCCCACAAGATCACCCGGATGCACGTAGTTCAAGCGCGGGCTGTTGATTCCTTTCATCGGATGGTGTACACAAATAACAATCCTTCATCTGACGGTGAACAAATATAACAGCGTACTCCTAAGGTGTCCGGATCCGGACACCTCTATCTCGCCCGGACACACGTACTCAAGTCGCATATATTTGAGCGCCGCACTCTCATTTTAGATGTTGATAGAATTTTGTAAAAGCAATAGTTACTCTCTTTCCTTTCTCTTGTAGAACGGTTCTATGAACCTGAATATCAAAATCAATACAAAAGTTCCAAGTTGCTGTTAATTTCTATTGGTCTAGCTCCCTCTCTTATTCTTTCAGCGAGTTACGACCGGTTCCAAAGACTATTCCTAGAGAACTAAGCTAACATATATATAAGCTTAGGAGATACCATATTGGTAAAAGCATATGCTGCGCGAGAGATTAATTCATTGAAAGGAAATGGAAACCGACTGATTAAAGGAAAGGCCGTACCCTCTTGATAGATGGCACTTACTGATAGGTTAATATTTAGGTGAGCAATAACTACAAGACACATGGTATGGGCGGTGGTGATATACGGCTTGTAGGACCCCCTCATGACTACCGTATATTTCCCGACCATCTTCCGGTAATCTCTCCTAGACAATTCTTCTGGGAGGCAACACTACCTACTCTTCCGGAAAGTGATCTTCAATCATCAAACCCAAATCTCCAAAAAGATTACCACTTGGGATAATCACTCATAACTACCAAGATGTCTTTTCGGGTATTTCACCGGTGGTTAGAGATGTTATTAGGGTTTAGCTGAAAATAACTTATTTAATGGTGTTTCTCCATAAAATCAAATTTCGACGTATATTCAGTGCCACATCTTTTGAGCCTTGGAACTTACCGCCAATTAATTGGCATGTTCAAGGGGGTACATGGGTGATCTCTCAGGATCAACCACCTCTTTTGAAAATTAAAATGAATTTCTGTCTTGGAAACTAAAAAAAGAAAGACGGTTTCGAAAAACATTCCTCTCAGTAAGTCAATCAACTTCCTCTTTTCATTCAAGTCCTGAACCTCATACAACTCTGATTTACTTAGAATCCCTAACTCCCTAAGGCCTCATATGTTTAATACCTTAGATCTCAAAGAACCCTGAATCCTCCAAAAATTCAAACATCAATACCACTACTTAATCCCGAATTTCCACTAATTCTCAGTATGACCATAATATCCGTATGCTCTTCAATCCTCTCACCCTATTTAAACATCCCTCAAGCACTTCCAACTCGCGATCACTTCAAAGACTCAAGCATCTCCCAAATACTTTCTATTCATGATCACCACAAAGATCTGAACCTCGCCAAACACTTATAGTTCCCGATCACCTTAAAGACTTGAATATCCCAAAGCCTTTACTCCATAAAATACCCAAATACCCCTTTACACATAAAATGACCAAAATACCCCTTAACACTACAAAACGGCCAAAATACCCTTCAAACACCACAAACAACCAAAATACCCTATAAACACCACAAAATGACCAAAACACTCCTGAACACCATAAAAGACCGAAGTGTCCCTCAAATTTCTCCCAGCAATATGGAAACCCTTCAAGACAACTAAAATTCCTTTCAAGCTCTAAGACATACGACACTAACTTAAAAACCAGAGAACCTTTCAAATCCCCTTTGACTCCTACAAACCCTGAAACACTAAAACCCTTAAACTCTCAAAATCATCAGACTTCCAATTTTGTTCATTCTCACAACATCAGACTCTTCCCAACATTTCATAATCCATTAACCCTTCTTGGCGCTAGCTTGGTAGAAAAGCTCGCCACATCAACTCTCCATATTCTACTCCTTTTCAATCCTATCCTTGTGGCCCCTTTGAAATGAATCTCTCTAAATAAGATTTTGAAAGAAGGTAATCCCGACAATTGGAAACCAAGGTTTCGTTGGGCACCATCCAAAATCATGGTCATTACCACTTCCAAGGGGTGTAACCCAGTGCGAGCCCAACATAGAATCTCCGGTATGCTTAGATAAGTCCTATCCATAGGCAACAAATTTCATAGTCAATTAATGGTTCTTAGAACCTGGTCTTCTCTTTTCTTCCTAGTTAATCTTAGGTCATAATAGGTGGCGACTCTAGTGAATTTTCCCTTTAGGGCGTAAGTCCACGTGTAGCCCATTGAGAGTGTGTGCAGTGCTCAGTAGCATTAACCTTAAAGATTTATGGTAAAACCGGACAATAAAGTAGGTATCTGAGGGATATTATGAATGAGATTTTCACCCTCCATAAAATAGCAATTTCCAGGATCTAGGCGTTTTTTAGTCAAAACCATTTAGTTAGACCCCTATCATACCGAAAAAGTCATCCTTCACACATGGGTCTTAAGCTTCGATTTCTTCATTTCACTGACATCATATGTGTTTCACATCTGGTAAGTGTTATCTTCTTTCGGTTATTCCTAACCCTACCGATTAATGTATCTAAATCTGTTTACCCACATTTCTTGTTGTGGTTGTCCCACATGACAACTTTTCTCTCTGATTTCGAAGATTTGTCACCTGACTGATGTTCTGCCATTGAACTCTTATTTGTGAACTTCAGATATTTCATCGATGGTGAAAAGGATATAAAGGGATGTTCTTAGTTAAAATGTAACTCTAATTTGTGAGTTACTTATTTATACAAGAAATAAAATTAAAAGCTATATAAGTTGTAAGCTTAAATATTATTTAGTGCCTTAGGGCGTATGTAGTATAATAATTTGTTGATCATTTAATATATAAAAAATAGAAAGATGTAAAGTAATATTGAGGTGATAAGATAGAGATAATGTCTTATTTCAAAAAAAATTAAAAAGATGGTGCATTATACCAGATTTATTAAACCCACTTTTTTGTTAATCCCAATGTAGTTATAGATGACTACATACATGTACTTATACTTAATAAAAATCATATTTTAATACATATAAACTATGCTCATGATATAAATTTACACTTTGAGTATGATGTTTTCATGTTACTGAAACTGTATGTAATGAATATACTAATTTGTTAAATTGTACTATAAATTTACAATAATTGTATGTTTAATGTATACAATTTGTACCATTAAAGTGTATTGGTAGCTATTTATAGTTGTAGCTAAGAGTGATTGTACAAATTGTATAAGTATTTGGGAGCTGAGCATTATGTAAAGAACCCATTAGAAATGGCCATTGCATAAGGAACCTATTAGAAATGGCCATTGCATAAGGAACCCATTAGAAATGACCATTGCATAAGGAACCCATTAGAAATGGTTCTAACATATGGAATACACAAAAGTAAAAGTTGTTAAGACAGCTGCACTAACTTTCTTGACGCATTTTCCTATAAAGGAAGATGTTGGCATGGTCTAACGTATACTCGATTAGAAGCACTTTTATCCTACTAACTAATAATTATTTGGCTATTAGTAGAGGCCCGACTAAAGTAAATCCTTTAGAGATTTTTTAAATTCATCAGGTCTTGGTATTAAGTTATCTATCATCCTCTACCTGACCTATTTTGGCTAGCCCATAAAACCGAGATAGTTGAAAAACAATATTTTTAGCTAGTTCACAATAGTTTATAATCAAACAATTATCTCACCAACAGTATAAGGGTACAAACAATTTTTGAAGGTTGGAACCTCCTTTAGAATTCAAACAAATTTCTGAGGCATCAGGGAAAGTAGCCAATGGTTATCCGACTTATAGACATCTATAAAAGGTGTAACACCCCTACCGCTAATCTCGTCATTAACACCTAATCACCTCATTCATCATTACACTCGCAGCAGATAATCCAATTACAACGGTGGGTGAAACAATGCCGTTAGCCAACCACGTGACTAACAAGGCCTAACTCAAATACAGTAACGGTTTGATGGACCGGAATTCCGAGTACTTAAACAAATACAAATCTCAATCTAATTTCATCCGAGTCATATACAATTCCTCAATTCAATACTATACCGAGTTTATCACTTTCTCTATGCCGATAACACATTCGGACTTATCCTACTAATACATGCAATTAGGGGTGGCAAAACGGGTTCGCGGGTAGTGTTAGGCTAAACTCAAACCCCACCCGTTTATTAAACGGGTTGACCCGACCCAACCCGTTTAATTAATCGTGTCAAAATATGAAACCCAAACCCGACCCGTTTATTAACGGGTTGACCGGGTTATCAAACGGGTTGACCCGTCTGGCCCAATTAACTAATTATGTCCAAATTTAAAACTCAAATCCGCGTATATTTAACTCAAACCTAACATGTTTAGTTATATAAAAGAAAATAATTTGATTAATTAACATTAGATTTGTCATTCTATGATATTATTAACTTTAATTTAGTTAAATACTTAATTTTTATTTATATATCTTATTTATATTAAAATTTGATAATAAAAAAATGAATAATCTATAATTTATAATATATATTTATTTAATATAAATTACTTAAACGGGTTAGCGGGTTACATACCTTAAACCCAAACCCGACACGGTTATTAAACGAGTCATGTTCGGGTTGACCCGTTTATTTAATCGTGTCAAATTTTAAAACCCAAACCCGCTAACTTCGTGTCGGGTTCGTGTTGGTCAAACGGGTCGTGTTGAAATTGCCACCCCTACATACAATTACAAATGTATTTAAATCTGCTACCCATGCTTAACCGCAACCCCGTCCTACTCTCGAACGGTATTCATCATCAGGGTACCGGAAAAATAATGGGTGGACCCCAAAGGGGCTCAGCACCTTTGCTGGTATGGTAGACGTGCAACGAGCTACTACCGGGTCACACCCAACTAATTGTCGTCTAAGTATGTGATTGATTTTATTTAATCAAAACATGAAATGCTGTAAACACACAACATGCTCGCATTCATATCAAGTATTCATACAAAGGAATACAATCACAAACTAACACTCTATGTTTGTTAGTTTACATTATCTTGCTCTTTAGGCCTTGAGGTTTCTACCTCTCTAATGTCTCATTCTCATCATTCAATATCTTATCCATTCTCTTCGGATAACTTCACTTGTTCTCTTAGATCCGTAGACACTACAGGTCTCGATCTTATTTTCTTAATTATTCCTCTCTCGAGTAACTTTTAAGTCAACACCCTTGACCTCCGGGCAGAGACATTCACAATCTCACCACCGGGCTTTCGGGTTCTAGTCTTACTTCCCCGGGTTTGACCCTACACCGGGTCTAGCATAGTGGGAAGATTCAACTAGCAACCGGAACTGCTCTCTTAGTTCCTCTTTCTTTCATATACGTCCGAATCTCTCTCGGACTTCTCATATTCCCAATCACTCCTCTCATTTGAGTCATATCATAATTATGTATATTAGTCTAGAAGCATCACTCTGGATGTCATCTAATAACTTAGGGAATTTTCTTGGATTCTTGTATTCTCAGATTTAAGGGTTGCCCCAACATTTCGAATACTTATACGTTTGGTTTGTTTTCTTATACCGGGTCGAATCCTCATATAGGAGGTCGACTATCATTAAGAGGGAGTTCTGTAGCCCCATACACTCTCTCACATTCTAGTGAGTTTATAAGATTGAATTATCATTGTTCTCGACGAACCTTAAAAAGGGAGTTTACTAATCCCGTACATCTCTTTTTACCTTTCTCATGAGTTCATAACGTTGAACTACAGTTATTCTCTAGTTCAGATTTCTTACGTGTTTCTCCACGTTTTAGTTACTTTGAGTATCGACTCTTTTTATGAGTCGCTAACCAATCGTTATTCTATTGTGAGTCGACCTACGATATTCAGTTAGATCACATACTCAAGCAAGGATGTTGAGTACATACAACATGCATCAAGATATATATATATCAAATGCAATAAAAAAATTTGTGCATTTATCTTGTTAGGTCGGCACACACAAACAAGCAGCACACAAGCTGAGTGTAACTCGGCAGGACACAAGTTGTAAGAAAACCATACCTGTCACCAACGGTTTACTCTAACGTGTCATCTCACGACGTTCCTATTAACATTAAAACAAATATAAACGACTATCGCACCCGTAACTTAACCCCGTTGTCCCGTTGTCTAAACTTTACTCTTGTGGTATTAAGTTCTCAACTTCCACATTCAATCTCATACTTGTTTATACTTCTAAGGACCTTCACATGTCACCAAACAAGTCCTAAACATCTTCCAATACCATTACCAATCAATCCCTATTCATTTAGCTGCATTAAAACACTTTCGGAAGCATTTTGGGAGTGGTCCGGGACTTGGTCCGGCCCTTAAGTTCCGGACCAATGCAGTACAGAAATCCTCGGGTGAAATATTAGGGTGGTCCAGGACTTTGTCCCCAACTCAAGTCCCGGACCCGTTATGGAATGCATTTTTGGAAGCTTTTAAGAGGTGGTCCGGGTCTTTATGCAAAGCCTAGGTCCCGGACCAACCTCAGAGTGCAATTCTCGGTGGATTTTAAGGCTTGGTCCGAGACTTCTTCCAAGACTTAAGTCCCGGACCCTGCTATGGTCTGCTACATTTTGACAGCTTCAATCTCTCTTCCAATCTCATTTCTTACCCAATTCTTTTCTAACCTTTCCACAAACTTTCTAGCATGTTATAACACCTTAATCATGCTCTAAATGTTCCTAAATCCTTGATCAAACCTTTACTAAATTCTTGATCAATTAGATAAATTCACATTTCTCATTTTTGCATAATATGCATACTAGTGCATCTCCAAACACTCTCATGACAGTTTGCAACTTAACCTCAACCATTTTGACCATACCAAGTCCTTCCTAGACATTTGCATTTCGAATACTTTAGTCCACTCACCATTCACAAGGTTATACAAGCTAATTCATCTCTATCAAATCCAAGACACTCATACTCCCTTTTGCTACAAATTTTTGGCATATAAATTTATTTCATTCTTCAACCAACACTTCAAGGTCAGTAACTACCCAAATTAATCCCCATTTATTCCTAGTTAACCTTAGGTTCTCCAATACTCATAATATCACCTGAACCTCCTAACTTCTACAAAACTTTTGTCATAGTCTCTCGACAATCTTAACATGCCCAAATGCATATTTTTCATTTCCTAATCAATTAAACTAGCCACATCCACAATGGATTATACCAGCACACAAAATTCATTCAAATCTCATCAAACACAATATAATGCTAATCATAAATTGTTTGGCTCTTAGGCCCTTACATCACACATCAATTCACAATTCTCTCTTCTCATTACCAAACACATTTTCAAAACAATTTGGGTTCATTCTCTTAATTTCCCATCCCAAAATTTCTAAAGCATTAAAGATAGATATCAGGGTAGCTTAATTACCTTAAGCTTTCAAGTGCTTCTTTTTCACTTCTCTTCTCCTCTTCTCTTTTCTCTTTCCATTTTCGGTCAAGGGGGCAATGTAATTTCCAAGTTCCAGCCCAACATTCAATGAGGAAATGAGATTAAGTAAAGACACTTAACTCATTAATTAAATTAAGGATGCAAGGAATGCCTTAAAACACTAGAATTGGGCTTTACCTTGGAAACCCTAGAATGAGTTTTTGGTCATGAATTAAAGGAGAATTCCAACCATCCTTTTGTAGCTTAGATAATTTCTCACACAAAACAAGGAACAACCCACCATAAGGAGCCAAAATCGGCTAAGTAGAAAAGTGGAGGAAACAAGGAGCTTTTGAGATTTTTCTTACCTTAAACCCAACGGAGTGTAGCTTAGCTCCTAAAATGTCTTTTTCTACTTCAATGGGATATACCCATGGAGTTCAACTTCCAGCTTTTGATATTTTGAAAAGAGGGAAAGGAAGCTCTTGATGAGGGGAACACAAATATGTAATTTATTTTTGATTTGGAGCATGGAGCTGACTTAGGCACGTGGAAGATTGTGAGCTGCCATATGGAAGGGCTTCAAAAATCGCAAGGAAGAAGGGAGAATGGAGCTGGTCGGCTGGGGATAAGAGAGGTAGGAGAGAGAGGAGGGAAATGGAAGAGAGAGAGGGGAAAAGTAAATATGTACTTTTCACTTTTTGCCTTTTGTTTCTTCTAGCTAATAGGGAGTAAATAAGTTGAGAGAGGGGAGTGATGAACACTCTTAAAAACCGGCCCCCATTAGTTAGCTAGAGAGGGGCGTTTTCATCTTTTCGCAAGAAACACTCGTTAAATTCCTGGTTTGGGCACTATTCATTTACCGGGCCCGTTTTCTGGATTTTTCTCGTTTCTTTAATTTTAATGGTTCTTAAACCTTCATTATGTTTCATTATAGTTATATGATCAACTATAATTTTTACGAGTCCATTTAACCACTTAAAGTCACGTTTCCAGGTTTCCTCGAAAAAGTGCTTTAGGACTTCGTTTGCGTTTTTAACCCACTATATGGATTCGTTTTCTTCTAGGACCCTATTCGAGGTCACATACCTCCTATAGTTGCTTAACGCACGTTTTTATGTTTTATGCCTTTTAAGCGTTTTCTCTTTTCTTTTGGTTTTACTTTTTTCACCAAAGTTATTTTCATTATGCCTCTTAACATCATATTAGAATAATTAATCATCATATTTAAGTCCAGGGTATCTCAAAAGGAAACTGAGCTGTGAGAGACACATATTGAGAAACTTCTTGTACTATAGATTTATTCCATCATTTTAGTAAGAACACATGTCACAAAACTGTGCACTAGGCCATCAATGGTTGAATTGCGTAAACTTGTATTACATTTACAATTCTTCATTATTGTTACATCTTCATTTGTATCTAACATAAACTAATGAACTCAAAATCATGATCAAACTTTTAACATTTTTGCATCATCGATAGGAATCCTTTTCACCAACATAAAGCCTTTCACATTCATTCTTTGGGGTTCTTTTCTACAAATTATGGTGAATACTAGGAACAAAGGTGTCGACATTATGGTTGAGGCATCACTTAGAACGTCGATCACATACCCATTAGGAGTAATTCCTACGCTGTTGAGGCAAATTCTCATGATAAGTCCAATGGTATATACACTAGGCAATCAGGACATTCCATTGCCACCCATGGATAACTTCATGACTCTACACTGACAAGTGTCTGAGCTTGTGAAGAAGTTTCAAAAGCAACAAGCATCTAACCAAGAAGGTTATCAAAACTCCTCATAAGAGAGCAATCATTTAACCTCTCTTAGCCTACTCGAGAAAAAATATCCTGGTTTACGGTGGTTGGGTAATCCTGTGAGCACATGACACGCTTTAAGTAAGTCATGTCCGCCGCTCACAACTACGATCATGCTCGCTTTGTTCACCCAAGACCGAACAAGTATATAATGAGATTTGAGGAGTTGGCCCGTCTTTTCTTTGCCCCTTCACGGCCAAAGCGTAGACAAAAAAATTGTCCTTTAACCTCATTGACATGAGAGCAAAACCTGATGAGAATGTTAAAGAGTGCACCACCATTTTTGAAGGCGGGGATGAAGATAGACAAGGACTAGGACTTCACGACCATCTTAGCCAACTATTTAAGTCTACTCATATGAAATTCATCATAAAATTAACCATCAAGACTCTAAATCTATTGATGAGTTGTGCGCACCAATTTTAAACCTTCCTATTATACGGTGGAATTTGATTTCAGGTAATAGATCCGACTTTTAACCTAGAATGTCAAGCTAAGTTATTAAACATTCCCTTTATACTCTAAGTTACCTAACACAAACCTATTTAATAGTCACCACCAAGTTTAAACCTATTAAACGATGAAAAATCAGAGACCCTAGCCACGAGGCTTGGTGAAAAGCTTTTTCAAAGTTTAAATACTTTCATTATCCTTTGATTCTTCTTTTCATCTACTAATAAATTCATAAGGCTTTAACATGATGATTTTCCTTATCAAATTATATATATTTTTGATTTTTTTCCAATTATGGTTAATTTTAAGAGTCAAATGAGTTGCAAATTACCCAAGTCAAATCAAGGTTTTGAATGGTCAAATTAGGTCAAAACTAGCTTATTGTTATACAAAAAACTTTGACCCTTAGGAAAGTTCCTAACGCACAAAGGCAAGGACAAGGGCAAAACAGTCAAAAGACACACGGTCGAGAATTTTCAAGGGTATTTTGGGACTTTCTATTTCCATATGATATGACTAGCACCTCAAACAGGTTTTAACATCATATTCTTCATAAAGGATAATTTTCCTAATTTTTACTAAATTTTATTTTTGAGATACAACTTTTAATTCGTAATGTAAGCTAATTCCTTTATAAATGTCCAAGATTTCTAAAAATAGAAAGAAAGGCTTCCACTTGCCAAAAGCTTAATTTCCACTTGGTTGACATGGCTACTTATGGTCATAAACATGAAAAAAGTAATTTGGAGCCAAAACCCAAATTTTCAGAGGGAAATACAAGCACTTTTGAAAATTTCTTTCTCCTTCCAAATATATTCAAAACAATTATAAACCTCTTGAAAGTTCAACAAGTGATAGAGGATGGTATTTGGAGCATTACCCCGTTGAAATTTTGATTTTTCAATCTTTCAGTAATTATTTATGAATTATGAAATGCACCCGATTGCAAGATTTTTATAAAATCACTCGTTTATCCAAATGACGAGATTCTCACTCTTAAATTATTAAAAATTCTTCTTTATCTATGGTTAAAGTTTTATAGATAGATTTGTCATTTAGGCCGACCAACCAATCTATATATGATAAGATTCTATATTGAGATTCTCTTTTATCTATTTGCTCAAGTTTTGCCTATTTAATAAACACTTCCCAAATGACCTAAACACACATTAGAAGTCAGGAAAATTCTCCCAAGCTTGTCTCTCACGAAATCCCCCTCCCTAACCATGAAGTTATACCAAAATTGTGCCAAAATCATCAAAACACAATATTTGCGTCTCCTTTAAAGTTCCCATCGTCAACTTTGCAATCAAAGTACGTCAAAATGTGAAGAAGAATTCATAGAAGGTGTTACCAGGAGTTGGGATTCGTTGCTCAACTAGAAGCTATTTGACGAGCCGATTGAGGAATCCCAGCCTTGGTTTTAAAATGCGTGATGCACTCCGATGCGATGAGGTTCCAGAAGTGATGTGTGATGCATGGAGCGTCGATGTGAGCGCATCTCGTTTGTGATGCGTTGTATGCTAAAAATCACTTGTAATATATTGTAGACTACATTTTGTAGATATAAAGTAATATTTTGACATAACTAAATAAAAATGTCTAAAGGCAAATATAAAGTAAACAAGTGTCAAAGTACCATTTCAAATTGATGTCATTTTATTAAGTGATTCGTTTTAAAATTAAAAAATGAAGCCAAACAGGCCTTTGTCTCAATAGCGCATCAGGCTCGCATCGGAGCGCATCCGCGCATCAAATCGCATCACGTCCGCATCCCCAATATCACCGCCTCGCGGCCACTGATGCGTTTCACCCTTCGCATCGCCTCCAAAACGCATCAGGCGCGCCTGATGCGCGCATTTTAATACCAAGATCCCAGCGAAGACAACATCTTGGAGCAATCATAACAAGTTAGAAACTTTGAATTCTCAACCCTACAACCTTCACTAACCCCACTAAGTTTGTTTTATGTCAAAATCTGATCTCAAATTGCAATCTTTCTGAGGTTTGCTTACGTTTTGCCCTATAACTTGTTTACTAAATTTCGTACTGAATTTGATTTCTAATTGAAATGTTTCTTCCACCAATCGAATTAGGATTACATAAGGAACACACCCATAAAATTTGAGCTTCACTGTAACGAATTTAAAATCGTCGACCGATGGTGGTCCTCACCCATCGATGTCATATCCGAGGTAGCGAACACCGTGTCCGGGGCCATAGATTGCTCACGAACGACGACGGGATTATTTTTTTGATTTTTTTGAAAATTTAGGGTATGTCCATGGTCGCTGACACTAGAGTAATTTATCTTTTGCAATTTTTGAGCTTCTGATCATTTGGTAGATTTGGGTCCTTGGTCATGGGCATTAGGTTCATGGTCACGGACGATGACAACTTTTGACCTAATTTGAGTTTCGAAACCCAAGTTTAGGTTAGATTAATTTTCACTTTTAATTTCGGTTTAAAAATGTCAAAAACACAAAATACAAAAGTTTTCTCACTTAGTAAATCAACTCTAGGTTAAAGCTATTTAATGACATTAGTAGAGGAAAAATAGCTTTGAAGGGTAGTGAAAATAATTTGAACCCGTAAAAAACTATATTACAAAGCCCCTGAACCCAAACTCTAACTTTTCTAGTTTACTTAGGTTAAAACTTGGTGGCGACTCATAATAGGTTCTAGTGGGCTAACCTTAGTTTTAATAATTATCATTTTATGACATAGTTGCTCAACCTAGGTTATAAGTGGACATAGAACCTGAACAGATCCTAGACGCTAAACCGCACAATAGGATAAAGTTTCTAATCACGGGCTCACACTTATGTTTGGGACCTCGGACCCAGTGTCCGCGGTCACGAACCTTTATTCTCTAAATTATCGAAAAGTAAAATAGCAAAAAGATACAAAAAATATTTGGTCTAGGACCTTAAATAACACCTAAATAAAAATTAAAAATGCCAAATTTTGGTCCGGACCACTTATTAGAGACCATGAAGCGCTAGCTAACCACTAATTTTTTTAGGGTTTTTGGTGATTTTTTTGATAAAATTTAAAAGGGCTGTTCCTTGGAGGATTCTAAACCTATTGATAACTTCATGTTTTAGTTTTGACGTGGGATTAAAGGATAACTCTTTTTTTAAATCAAAGCACGAAGAACACGAAACAAAACAAGTTGGTTAATTTTAACCTAATTAACTACAAGGAGCAATGTGGGGAAGACATAAGAGGTTGTAGTGTAACATTTATCATCGCCTTAAATTATTACGGTTAATTAAACCTATGTGACAAAGAATAAAGTATAATATACATCCATTTAATAGTTAATATCAAAAACTATAAAAAGAGAACTTTTATATATGAGTTTGTACTATTTAATCATTTAACCAATTTAAAGAATGCAAAACTATTACTATTATCAATTATTTTGTAATTTAGTTTACCATTCCATACGAACTATTACAATTAACCTAAAACAAATACATTTTTACTAAGGGGGTGTTTGTTTTTGGGTAAATATGAAAGAGAATTAGAATGAATCGGTTTCTTGTTGTTTGTTTAGGTAGTAAATTACATCCCCACCCATGACGTTTGGTGAAATTACACATCCCACCCATGAGGTTTCAAAAATTACTTTCCCCACCCAAGGGGTTTCCACTTTTTTACATCCGGCAACTTTTCTTTTTTTTTCAACTTAAAAGATGCTTAAATGTGGTCAAAAGTTGATGAAATTTTACACGGACGATGCTAAAGTGTAATATTTTGATCAAACACAAAATCCAAAGTTTTTAAGGTCATATATGATATGTGGGACCTAATAAACCATGTAACATGTGAACGTGTGTTCATTGGGTCCCACATATCACATGTGAGCTTAAAAAATTTTGAATTTGGTATTGGACCAAAATATAACACTTTAGCATCATCCATGTAAAGTTTCATCAATTTTAGACAACATTTAAGCATTTCCTAAGTTGAATGAAAATGAGAAAAGTTGTCGGATGTAAAAAAGGGAAACCACATGGGTGGGAAAGTAATTTTTTAAACCTCATGGTTGGGGTGTAATTTCGCCAAAGGTCATGGGTGGGGGATGCAATTTTTTCCCTTCATTTTAGGAAAGAGAAAGGTAATGAAATTTCCCTAAATCATCTATCACTTAATTTTCATCTTCCATTATGAAATCTAAAATGAGATTCCCTTTCCTAGTACACTCAAGGGTTGACAATTTCAACAATACGAGTCCAGCATGAAGTTTGCGGGTTTGGGGTTTCAAATGTGACATGATTAAATAAACGGGTCATGCCCAAGTTGACCCGCTTAATAATCGTGTTGGGTTTGTGTTTCATATGTGTAACTGTAACACCCTGGATTTTTACCTCTAAAGATAGCCCAAGAAAATACAAAACTAACAGCGCAAACGACATTTAAAACGGACTTCAAACGAGCCCTAGAAGTGCAAATTAGTATTGGTCCGAGCTTGTGTCCGGACATGGGAAGTTTGGACACAAGTCGAGAGTTGGAAAGTCTAAAACCAAAGGCGTCCGAACTTGTGTCCGGACTTTGACGTTCGGACACAAGTCGAGTTTTAAAGTCCGAAAATCCTTACGCGGCGTGTCCGAACATTGGTCCGAGATTACAAGTTCGGACCTAAGTCGAGACTTGTAAGTCGACCTCGTCCTCGCATGCTGTCCGAACATTGAAGTTCGGACAGAAGTTCGGACACGACAAAACAGAGAAAACCTCTTATACTCTCGGGGCCTGTCCGAACATGGATGTCCGGACGGACGTTCGGACAGGTCCCTGCATGCGTTTAAAACAGCGGAACAGAGACCAAAAGTAGACCAAAACTTATACCAAACCATATTAAGACCAACAAAGAGAAAACATGAATTTAAACAACACTTATACCATAGAAAACAGCGGAAGTCTTTCTTGTAATCCAAGGTGCTACCGCCACATCCAAACCCTTGGATGCTCAGGCTAATAAATCACAAAACATTACAAAACATCACTTTAGCATTGTGAAACAAATATGCGGAAGCTTGAATTGTATCAACTAAACATTATTAAGGAAACCGAAACGTAAAGCTCCAGAAACTCATAAAACAACGTTTAACTTAAAACAGTCTCAGTTCTCCTAACACTAGGTCGTAGCGCATTCCCCATTTCCCCAAGTCAGCAATTTGTACCTGCGATCAGAAAACAACAATAAAAGCACGAAGGGATCGCGCAAATCAGTGAAACTGAGTAAATTCCATCTCATCACGTAAAATACATTTTAGAAATCCCTTTGAATTTAGATAAACAAAACATTCGAGTTTGTAATCCAGTAAACCATTTCCACACCTCAATGTCCATCAAACAGTAAAACCATTCGGGGAGCCTTCAACTGGAGTATCCACAAAACAACCAAGCAGTCACAAATGGACTGAAATATCAAATACCCTCACCCTAAGTCCTTAAGTGTGCACACCCCCTATGAATCATCAGTCCATAGAGTAGATCATAGAGCTTAACTACAGTCATTGTATGCAGCGCAAATATATATAAACAATTCAGTATAATCAATTCATGCTCACGGTGCAGAGAACCAACATGGTGAGTCAGGGAGCACCACGAACCCCAAAATAATTAGAAACCAGTGAAGAACTCCCAAAACAAAACCATTATCAATTTCCAGAATACCAACCATTGCACCACGTAAAGAAATCACAATCTCCAACAAGGTTTTCCAAAATACAATTTGGTGACAGAAAGTAATCCACATCGAAACCCAATAATGAGCACAGAATTTACCTGGTCGTTCCCTCGACTCAGGAAGACACCCAACAGATTCACCAACAACGTTCGTCGTTGACGCCAACGTCTAGGTTAGAACAGTTCACAATCAGAAGACATCGAACACAATCGAATAAACTAATACACTAACTATGCTACTACTTTACCCGTTATACTCTAGTTGGCACCAGGGAAGAATTCTGATCAAAACACCAGCAGGACGTGAATTGAGGGTTGGGAAGAAGAAAGTAATGGCGGCGTGAAGAAGGTGATAAACGATCAATAAGATCGTGGTTTAAATAAGTAAATAAGGGAATTAGGGATTATCAATATAAATTAAATGAATTATGTTTTGTAAAGAAGTAGAGGAATTAATTAATTAAAGCAACAATTAAAGGAGAATTCAACAGTTAATACTGTAACTAATTTAGAAGTATATTGACGTTGAGAATAAAGGGGAGAAGGAAATAAAACAACCCATTAAGAAATAAAGAAATAATCCTTTAATTTAAAATAGAATGAAAAGAGATTTATTTGACTGTTGTAGAAGATAAGGATGAGGAGTAAAGTATCATAGAAGTTAATTAGTAAACATTTACTAGCAAGGAAGTAAACCAGAAATAAATCAATATATGTAAATAGTTTATGGACTCAACGGGAGGAAACAATTACGTTTAAAAGGTGAGTCACAAAGCCAATAATATAATTACTGGGAGAAGAATAAGGAGAGTCAAACAAACAATATATATTAAATAGCCAAACCGAAATTGGACTCTAGATATTTAAAATTAAATAGTTAGAAAGAAGATTCTAGATTGATATTTTAGGATTTAAATCACTTAACGAGTTTGGAAAGATAATTTAATATTCAGGAGGTATCACGTTTGGAATATAGCTGAAGTTAACCAAAGCAAAACGTTACAAATAAATTGTAAACCTTTTGAGAAGAAGGTAGATTTAGAAATGAACATCGTTAAATTCCCTGGGCCACCTTAATACTAATCTCGGACCTATTATAACCTATATTACTCTTAACTTGTAAATTCCTGGGTATTTCAGTAACCAATTTCATTTGTATTAAATAAATATATATTTTAAAATATAGATTAATTACTTTTGTTCAAATTTTAATATTAATAAGATTTACTAATATTTCAAATTTATGATTTTAATTAAAATAAAGTTAATAGTATCATAGAATTATTAAAAACAATGTTAACTAGTTGATTTATTTTCGTATATATAACTAATGGGTTATGTGGGTCAAACTTGGGTTTAACATATGTAGGTTTGGGCTTCATATTTGAACACAATTATTTCATTGGGTTGGGTCATTGACAAACCCAAGCATGACCTCTAAGGCGCCGTTCGTTGTGGGCGATACGTAGATAATCGCTTTCTGGAAAAAAATTGCTGCCACATGTTATTTTGTGATTGAACAATATTGTAACTATATCCAGTTGTCCGGTTATGGTTTGTTAACTGCAGTGAGATTAAAGGAAACCCAGCAATAGCTGCGTTTGCCTCTGCAACTTCGAACGCGGCCTAAACCAATTTTGTCACATCTAACTTTGACCGGTGACCATTGACCATAACTAAAACCTATTAACCAATAAATATTTAACTTTGAAGGAGTCACATGTGATGACTATTGACCAATACTACTATTCATTTTTCCATGTCTAAACAAATACTTTAAAAAGTCAATAGATTTTTTTTCTATTTCCTTTTATAACCGTGATTCAATTATATTTTCTATGCCTAAAACAAACACCCTTAATTCCTTTTTTTTTTTAAAATAAAAAACACCCCTAATTCAGTGTAATCCCGCTATTTATTTGAAGCAAGGTTGGTGAAGTTGGATGGATAGGTTGCGTCGATTTCCCGCGATCTATATTTCGCGTTTCCCGCCGAAAGCGTCGCCTCACTCAGCACCACAGCCACAGCTTTCTTCCTTATCTCCTTGAATGGAGGCGCTAGGCATGGCATGCTTATATTGAAAGTGTTTTGTTTTTTTCCTTTACTCCTAGTATCCCTCCGTCCTGAATTGACCGTCCTGTTTACTATTTGGACATGTCGTTTGACTTCAATTTTTAACATATAAGATAAATTAATTTGAAAATTTAAGTTTTGCATATGATTCCTTACATGATAAACTATATGTTACAAATTTAGTTTTATAAAATTATTTTATCTTATATGCTTAATATTGAAGTGGAAAAGCGTGCCATAAAGTAAATAGGACGGTCAATTCAGGACGGAGGGAGTACGATTTTTTTAAGAAAAAAAAAAACAAAAAATGAAATGCAAAAGCAAACGTCGCTTTCAAATCACCTGCTGTCATCAAACAACTCCTTCCCTGTCTCTGCTTTCTTGTCTTTGCAGCTGCCGCTGGTGCTGCTTTTAACTTCTTTTATCTCTCTTTTTCTT